>APFE030857775.1:89082-102598 GCA_000404065.3 Pinus taeda
CACCAATCCTTAGAGGCCCAAACTGGGCCCTCCCTTTTCATATTCATGCTGATGCCTCACACAAAGCCATAGGAGCAAACTTAGGTCAGGAAGAGGAGAAATTTCCCTATGCCATCTATTTTATCAGTAAGAACCTATCAAAGGCTGAGCTAAACTATACTGTGACTGAAAAGGAACTCCTGGCTGTTGTGCATTCATTGAACAAATTTAGGCATTACATTATAGGCTACCAAACATTTGTGCATACTGATCATGCTGCAATCAAATATTTAATGAATAAACCAGATGTGAATGCTAGAATCATAAGATGGTTGCTTTTATTACAACAATTTGATCTAACTATTGTTGATTAGCGTGGTAAGGAAAATGTTGTTGCTGACTTTCTATATAGGATGAATCTGCTTGCAGGTGAAGAAGGAATGATGGATGACCAGTTACCATATGAGCATTTTTTTGCTATTTCAGTTCTCTCCCCATGGTTTTCTAATATAGCAAACTATCTAGTATCATCACAGTTCCCACCAAACTTGCCCTCCAAAGAAAACAGTAAAATAGTCAGAAAGAGCATCCCCTTCACCTGGATTGGGGGAAATATGTTCAAACTTGGCCCAGATCAAATCTTAAGAATGTGTGTAAGGGAAGAGGAAGTCTTTGACATCCTTTTGACCTGTCATAATGGGCCTTGTGGAGGTCACTTTGCAGCAAAGAGGACAACATTCAAAGTGTTGCAAGCAGGCTATTATTGGACTACTCTTCATCAAGATGTGAAAAAATATATTAGTTAATGTGATTGGTGCCAGAGGATGGGAAAGCCTACTCCAAGAGATGAAATTCCCCTACAACCTCAAGTGAATTTCACGCCATTTGACAAGTGGGGCATGGACTTCATTGGGCCTATAAACCCTCCTTCAAAGAAAAAACAACACGTCATTGTGTGCACTGATTATTTGACTAAGTGGGCTGAAACCAAGGCAATTAAGGCAGCAACAGAAGAAAAGGTGGTTGAGTTCCTAAGGGAGAATATATTCTACAAAAACTTTCCCATTAGCTTGTGGATGATAAGGAGTGGAGGTCCTATGCTTGATTTTGTGATGGCTGAGCAGTTCTTCAATCATGCTAGAGGTAAACTAGCTACCTTGGTCTGTGACCAACAGGGCACTAGAGAACATCTTAACCAAGGTAGTGAGCAGCAGCAGGAAGGATTGGGCAGAAAGACTAGTTGAGGCCACCTGGGCCTATAATACAACATGGAATACCACCACTGGATTTACACCCTATGAGCTAATCTATGAGAAAAGGGCTTTGTTTTCCATTAAGTTTTAATATAACACATTGAGGATGGCATCCCAACTGAATTTGGATCTCAGTCATGCACAGAAAGAAAGGTTGTTACATTTAAATGGATTGGATGAATTCAGAATGCAAGCCCTTCTACATACAAAGATAGTTTAGCTTCAGATGAAGATATAGCATGACAAGCACATCAAGGAGAAGCAATTTCAAGAGGGAGACTAGGCATTGTTATATGATTTCAGGTTTAAAGACTTCAAGGTCAAGCTATGGACAATATGGCTCGGACCTTATGTGGTGGAAAGATTCCATGACAATGGTTCAATGCAAATTAGAACTATTGATGAAGAAGCCATTCCATTGCTAGTTAATGGACACCGATTGAAAATGTACACGAGGCCTTTATCAAAACAAGATTTCATTAACAATGTCAATAAGACAGTGATGATGGTAGAGCAAGTTCCAGTTTCTCCCTCATCAGGTCACTGAAAAAGTAAAAAAGAATAAGGATTCAGGTGAAAACCTCCATGAAGCACCTGAGTCCCATCTTTGGGTTGAAAACCTCATGAGGCGGCCCAAGGATGAAAAAAATAAAATGAAAAAGAGTAAGAATATCCTTGGGTGAAAACCTTCCTTGAGGCGCCCAGGGCAGATATGTAGGGTGAAAACCTCTCTGAGGCAGCCTAGGTGTTTTAAAAATATATATATAATAATAATAAAAGAAAAAACATAATTGTTATTTGCAGGTGGGTGAAAAAGACAAGCAAGGAGAAAAGAGAAGATCCAAAGGGAACCCTGCCTCACATATATTAATCTCCTCCACTCTTTACGATGCATCCCTCCATCAATTCTATTGTTTTTCACTTCATTGCTTCAATTCAGGTGAAGATTATGTTTTCTAACAGAATCACCTAAACCATTACCATCATCCTTACATCCACATACACTCCTACTCCCTCTGTCCATTCATTACAACATCCTCACAGCACCATCCAGCAACATGATCAAGAAATTCTAAGGGAGACACTAAACATTGCCAAGTGGTAATCCAGGAGCTCCACAATAGCATCAACATCAAATCCAGGAGCTCCACAGCGGTAGCAGCATCAGATCCAAGAGCTCCACAACAGCAGCAACAACATTAGATATTCAGTCACAGACACCTGCAAAAGCTAATAAACCATCAGCAGATAGCAAAGGAGGAAGAAGAATGACCATCAGCAGCACCTCTGATCTTTGACAACTATATCATGGCATCAATACCACAGGTAAGTATCCCACTCACTCGCTCATATGCATCATTTGATCAAAAGTTGTAAAGGTTAAGAGGTAGTTGGTTTATAAGTGAAAAGGTGGCAAAAAAGGAAATTATTTAATAAGTCAAAAGATAATGCAAGAGTCCATAGATACAGTGTTGTTATGGCAACCATTTGAGAATTCTTGAAGAATTAAGATTTGGGGATAGAAACACCAATTCACCAAAGACTCGGCATACCCTATTTTTTGATGCAATCACTCATAGACTCTGGCAGCAAAGTAAAGGAAGGAAATTCCCAGCAGTTAGTTCACCATGGGTTGATCAGGATCCTCATTAAGGATGCCCTCCAAAGCCTTAGGATCTCCATAACATGGTCAGTCTTTAGAAACTTACCAGCATAGGATGAAATCAAAACCATCACCTATGATGTTAATCCTTCTATCAATGAGGAGGAGTCAAAATGAGAAGAAGAAGATACAGAGTTAGATGGGGATGAGATGGGTGAAGAAGAAACTAATACAGAGGAACATGCTGAAAGAATACAAGGAGGATGATGTTGAAACAAGAGGAGGAAACAAAGGAAGAAACTGATGGAGACGTGAAATAACAACAAAAGGAAGAAGATAATAAAAACAAAGAAAACCAGCTAGCATGTATGCCTAGCCTCTCCTTGGAGGCCATCCAGTGTAGGATGCCAGCTAAATCCTATGCTCTTTACCTCATAGAAAAATGGCTACAATTTCATATTAAAACACTAGCATAGAGGGGTACCATGCCGTTTCAGGACTGCGGGTAGTTTATTGATCTTTGTGATCAAAGTGCACTAGAGGATAGGGCCAAAATGGCTAAGTTTTATTTGCACAACATGGCCCTCACAGACATGAATATTTGATCCTAATGCAAAGCTAAGAGATCTATAATTAATGGCTTTGGTATCATGGAGGAACCAGGAGAAGTCAAGGGTTGCAGAGATGAAAAGAATATTGGCCAGAGAGCAAAATGAACTGTTTTTCATCAAAGCTGAACAATAAAATCCCAATGGCCCTAATAAACACCCATAATCTAATTGCAAATGATCCTCAGCTGGAACCTAGATATCTTGCTACCTAAGAACCAGAAATTTCACATTTTGAGGATATGTTTAGACTACTAAGAGATGATAATATGCAAGCCTGTTAAAGGAGATGGAACACACTGCCACACAGCTTGAAGATTAGAGAACATCGCTCCCCTCAAAGGTTGAGAGAGGCACTCAACAAGACACCTATGTATAAGCAATCAATACAAAGGCATAAGGTCAATTGGATAGGCCTAAAACTCAGTCCACCACTACTCCTAGGAATGCTAGAAGGGAGAAAATAAGAAGAGGAAAAGAGGCAATGGGAAGAAGTAGAAAGGAAAGCAGGCTTCTATCAACAAGAAGAAGAGACCATAATAGAAGCACGGGATGTCAAAGAGGCTACCAGAGCCATGAAGGACATGGAAATTGACTAAGTTGCTTAGAGGATGAGCAACACTTTCAGTAGGGGGTGATGATGAGCCTCATCATTGAGTAATTATATGGGCCTTAATTCACATCCTAGCTTAGTCAAACAAGTTCTCACAACTTATTGCATACTTTTGATTATATTTTGTTTATGAAATGAGTTAGAGTTGGATATGTTGCTTTGTGGTCTAATGTGCATGAAATGCAGGAATAAAGGATAAAAGCAAGGAAAATGCAAGTATAAAGGATAAAAGCAAGGAACTATTAAAGACCTTGGTAAAAAAAGAATGGGACAAGGGAGAGTAATTATAGGAGGTAAATCCTCCTCATTTACTACCCCTCCATTCAAATATTCCTCCACTAGCTTGGAGTGCAAACAACCATCACTTTGAAGACTAGAAGACAGTTGAGCAAGTGAAAAGGACAGAAACCAGTTTTTATTGAGTTAGAATCCAAGCCTCCCTAATAGGAAGGAAGCCGTTAGAGACTTCAAATGTATAAATTGAGAGGCTTAGGACCTCAGTAGGATTCAAACTTCATTTGTAAAACTCTATTTTATTTCTGAGCTGCAAAGACTTGTGACAGTTTGCTCTGTAATCCATGGTTTTCATAATGAGAATGAGTTCTCTTTAAGCCAGCTCTGAGTTAACTCAGAGGGCTAAAGCTCTTGGGTTAGGGCCTGACCCAAGCAGCCAAAGCTCCTCTTTACTGGACATGTATGCTAGCATAGAGTTTTGTTCTGTTTATTTGCTTAAGTAGTTTCATGGTTTTATGCTCATTTTCTTAAGTAGCCTTATGGTTTTCACTATTTATTTGCTTAAGTAGTTTCACTTTCATTACAACAATATAGTGTAGATTATTCATGGTTTTCCTATTCACTTGCTTGAATAGTTGCAATTGCTATATTTTACTTCCATTTATGCTTTCTTTCAGTTCACAGGTTATTTGGGAGAAAACGATCACCATAAGGTTGTGCGCAGGTGTCTCAGCCTCATCTCCTCTCTCTGGGAACATGACTTGAGGAAGAGACCCTTCAGCAGCCCCCCAAAAACACAAGTTTTTATTTCTCGCCTAAGCTATGGCGTTCGTTGTTGATGCAGTTATTTGTTAACCTTCATTGGTTTTCTCTGTCATTTTCATTTGAAACTACCTTCAATACATTCCTCCTACATCGCTTCCTCGTTGTCTGATCACCAACAAACCTTCGCAATCGCTGTCCAATTTACTATTTTCTCCAACTAATGCCTCGCGTGGAATCCACCACTTGCTTTATGAGCTTTAAGTCCCCACCGTCGATCTGCCTAGCCTGATCTGATAGCTATCGCGTCACCTCCACACCTTTAGGCGCTTTAAACCCCCACCATAGATCTGGCTTGCCTAATCCGATGGCTATTGCTTCACCTGATCGCCAACTAGCTTGGTCGATCTCCACCATTGATTAGCCCCGTCTGATCCAACGGCTATCACACAATCTCGCTCGGATTAGTGCACGAACGTTATTCGCTCGAGAGCACATGAGAAAAGTGGTTTTCTCGTGCTACGTGTCACGCAGTAAGGCTAATCGCGTGAAATTTCCAAATACTGCTTACATCCTAAAGGGCACGCGAGAAACTACTTACCGCCTTAGAAACATGCTCCCTCATTTCCACATGTTTATTTTCCCCATGATATGATCTCCATCGTCCATCTCTTTACTTCACTCGTGCGATTAGATCTCGGCCATTCATCTCTTTTTAACCGCGTTCGTCCATTCACTCACCTAATCCCTCGCGACACAATCTCCGTCGTTCATTTGATTTGTTCCCTTGTTTGTCCATCCATTCACTTAAGCCTTTGTGATAAGATCTCCACCATTCATCCTATTAGTTAACCCTATTCACCCATCTATCTATGTAACCTCCTACGATCCAATCTCTATCGTTCATTTTCCTTTCACCCGACTGATCCAACGATTCTTATGCACTGTTGCTCCCTCACGTCCTCCTTTCACTAATTTCAACCTTTTATTGCTTTTTCCACTTGAAAACTGATTTAGCCTAAGTTTCTTTGTTACACCTTAGTCTAGTTTTGATGCTCTTTACTTCTGCAACTTAGATAATTAGCCTTAGGTTAGTGGCTATTTTAGCACTTCTTCTTAGCATAGTTGTTGAATTGGTTAGTTATGTTATGGTTTGATTTAGCATTTCATGTTGTTTTCTTCATTATTGCAATAGAGTAGCTCTCTCTTAGAATAGGTTTGCTCTCCTTCCATCAAAGAATTAAGCTTATTTTGACCCTATAGAAGTTTGGCTTGGAACCCCTGGGGTCTCTTTCCAGACAAACAGTGACAACAGGCAGGACCTTCACTTCTACTTGTGCATATAGCACTGTCACCTCCAAGTTTGTACGAACATTGGGTTGATAAGTAAAGTTGGTAGCCCCGGGAGTTGCAGCATTATTGTTGCAATACCTAGGCTCATCACTTATTATCCCTTGGGTTAATAATATTCCCTTGGGTTTATAATCCCTTAGGGTTTTATTATTAACCCCTTGTGCTTATTATTAACCCCTTTGGTTTATAATATCAATTTGTTGGGTTTATAATACAAATATTATAAACCCTTGGACCATGGTTGACCATGGTTGATTCTCATATTAAGACAATATTTGTCACAGTGCGACGTTGGACCATGGTTAAACATGATTGAATTTATAAAACATGGTAGACAATGGTTGTCCATGGTTGACCATAGTTGACCATGATTGATATTATAAACCCAAGGGAACAATAAACCCTGGGGATCAATAGTAAAAATCCAAAGGACTATAAATTTAAGGGAATAAAATTAAACCCTGGGATTGATATTATAAACCCAAGGTATATAAACCCTAAGATAAATATTATAAACACTAAAATAAACAGGTTGAGCATGATTAATTTCCATATTGACCATGATTGATTTTCATATCAAGACAATATTTGTTACAACGTGACGTTGGACCATGGTTGACCATGGGTGATTTCCATATTGAGACAATCTTTGTCACAATGTGACATTAAACCATGGTTTACCATGGTTGGCTATGGTTGACCATGGTTGACCTTGATTAATATTATAAACCAAAGGGAATAATAAACCTAAGAGATTAATACTAAAACCCCAAGGGATTATAAACCCAACAAAATAATATTAAACACAAGGGACAAACATTATAAACCTAAGGTATATAAACCCTAAATATTATAAACACTAAAATAAACATGCTTGAACATGGTTGATTTTCATATTGAGATAATCCTTATCACTATGTGACATTGGACCATGGTTGATTTACATATCAAGACAATATTTGTCATAATGCAATGTTGGACCATGGATGACCATGGTTGATTTTAATATCAAGACCATGTTTGTCACAATGTGATATTCGACCATAGTTGACCATGGTTCATTTTCATATCGAGATCATCTTTGTCAGAATGTGGCGTTCGACCATGGTTGATCATGATTGTCCATGATTTTCATATTATGGGGACAATTTTTGTCACAACGCAACATCTGTCCATGGTTGAACATGGTTGGCTATGATTGACCATGATTAAGCAAAATTGATATTATAAACCCAAGGGATCAATATTATAAAGCCAAGGGATCATTATTATAAACCCAATGGAATAATAAACCCAAGGGATTAATTCTAAAACCCAAAGGGATTACGAATCAAAGGGAATAATATTAAACTCAAGGGAAAATATTAAAAACCCAAGGCATATAAACCCTAAGATAAATATTATAAACACATGGTTGATCATGGTTGATTTTCATATTGAGACAATTCTTATCACAATGTAATGTTAGACCATTGTTGAACATGGTTGGTTTACATATCGAAACAATCTTTGTCACATTTTGATGTTAGACCATGGTTGACCATCATTGATTTTCATATTGAGGCAATCTTTGTCAAAATGCGACATTCGATGATGGAAACCTTGGTAGATTTTCATATCGACAATTTTTTTGTCACAATGCGACATTTGAGACCATGGTTAATTTACATATCGAGACAATATTTGTCACAATGGGACGTTGGACAATGTATGACCATGGCCAACCATGATTGATTTTCATATCGAGACAATATTAATTGTCAGAATGCGACATTCGACCATGGTTGACCAATATTGATCATGGTTGGCCATGTTTCATTCTATAAAACATGGTTGACCATGATCAACCACAGGTGACCACGATTGTCCATGATTTTCATATGGAGAGAAGTTTTGTCATAATGCGATATTCGACCATGGTTGACCATGACTCGCTATGATTGACCATGATTGATATTATAAACTCAAAGGAATAATAAACCCAAGGGATTAATATTATAAACCCAAGGGAATAATAAACCCAATGGATTAATATGAAAACCCCAAGGGGATAGTATTAAACCCAACGAACAAATATTATAAACCCAAGGTATATAAACTGTTGGGTGAAAATATTGTCGTTTAATTTTGTTGTAGTACTTGCCCAACTATTCAATCCGAGGTTCGTAGGCTTACGAGGCACATGCACTATATATGCAGGACCGAAGTGGAACTAATCCAATCTAATCTAATCTAAATTACTGAAATCAAATTAATCTAGGAAGGTATTGAAACATTAACTATAAAAGCAAGAAATTGCATAAGGGAAAAGCAATACAACATGTGAAGAATTTTAATGACAAACAACATATGTGAGCTCACAACAATAAAGATATCTTAAATTATATTACAAGAACCAAATAACAAATCATGAAAGTGTAACAATAAAAGAATATGAATCAAAGCTAAGAATCCCTTCTCCTAATTACAAAACTATCTCTTAAAGCTAATCTCTATTCCCCCAAAATGAAGAGAGAGCACTCTCTTATATACATGAAGAAGATAACCATCTCATAATTACATATCCAATATTCTCTCAAGCACTCTCAACTACTTTCGCATTATTACAAAATATGATCCCTTTGAATCCTCCACACATATCTCACATATCTTGAATAAGATATGCCAACCAAATCCTCCATGATCTTCTCCTTAGGAATAGATTTGAATAATTATCTCCTTAATACGGTGGAGGAGATATTTGAGAAGTCTCTTGGAATTAATTCTTCACATATTTCCTACACATCACAAAACTCACATATTCTTGAGATAATATATAAAAATATGTATATTTTTCTAATATTTAATCATAAATTCACTTGTAATACAAAAATGAATAAAAATGGAAATAAGAAGGTGAAACCAAATGTAATTTATGAAAATGATATGATAAAAGGTTAATGGGATGATGAAATGTAAGGAATAGTGAAGAAAAAGGTGGATGAAAATATGACATTTCTGAGTCCCAACATAAACCCTAAGATAAATATTATAAACATATTGTTGACCATGGCTTGTTTTCATATTAAGACAATTCTTATCACAATTCGATGTTAGACCATGGTTGATTTACATATCGAGACAATATTTGTCACAATGCGACGTTAGACCATAGTTGACCATGGTTAATTTTCATATCGAGACCTTCTTTGTCACAATGTGATGTTAGACCATGGTTGAACATTGTTTATTTACATATTGAGACAATCTTTGTCACAATGTGACGTTGGACATGGTTGACCATGGTTTACCATGATTGATTTTCATATCGAGACAATATTTGTCACAATGCGACATTCGAACATGGTTGACCAAGATTGACCATGGTTGGCCATGTTTCATTCTATAAAATATGATTGACCATGACCAACCATGGTTGACCATGGTTGACCATGATTGTCCATGATTTTCATATGGAGACAATTTTTGTCATAATGTGATATTCGACCACGGTTGACCATGAATCGCTATAATTGACCATGATTGATATTATAAACCCAAAGGAATAATAAACCAAGGGATTAATATTACAAACCGAAGGGATTAATGCTAAAGCCTCAAGTGATTAACACTAAACCCAAGGGATTATGAACCCAAGGGGATAATATTAAACCCAAGGGACAAATATTATAAACCTGAGGTATATAAACCCTAAGATAAATATTATAAACACATGGTTGACCATGGTTGATTTTCAGATTGAGACAATTCTTATGACAGTGCAACGTTAAACCATGGTCAACCATGGTTAATTTACATATTGAGAAAATCTTTGTAACAATGCGACATTAGACCATGGTTCACGATGATTGATTTTCATATCGAGATAATCTTTGTCACAATGTGACATTAGACCATGGTTGAACATGGTTGACTTTCATATGGAGAAAATCTTTGTCACAATGTGACGTTAGACCATGGTTGATTTTCATATCAAGACAATCTTTGTTACAATGTGATGTTCGACCATGCTTGAACATGATTGTCCATGGTCTTCATATGGAGACAATTTTGTCACAATGTGAGATTCAACTATGGTTGACCATGGCTAGCTATGATTGACCGTTATTAACTATGATTGATATTATAAACCCAAGAGAATAATAAATCCAAGGGATTGATATTATAAACACTAAAATAAACATTGTTGACCATGGTTGGCCATGTTTCATTCTATAAAACATGGTTGACCATGATCAACCATGGTTGACCATGATCAACCGTGGTTGACCATGATTGTCCATGATTTTCATATGGAGACAATTTTTGTCACAATGCGACATTCGAGACCATGGTTGATTTACATATCAAGACAATATTTATCACAATGCGACATTGGACCATGGTTGACCATGGATGACCATGATTAATTTTCATATCGAGACAATCTTTGTCACAATGTGACATTCGCTTGTTTGACAAATAATGACTATAGTTGACCATTTTCACTCTATAAAACATGGTTGACCATGGCTGAGCATGGTTGACCATGCTTTTCATAGGCAATATTTTTCACAATGTGATGTTGGCCCATGGTTGACCACAATTGATTTTATAGAATATCGTTGACCTTAGTTGAATAATATTAAACCGAAGGGATTAGTGTTATAAATCTATGGTATATAAACCTTAAGATAAATCTTATAAACACTAAAATAAACATGGTCGACGATGGTTGATTTTCATATTGAGACAATCCTTGTCACAATGTGATGTTGGACCATGGCTGACCATGCTTGAGCATGAGTAATTTTCAAATCAAGAGAATCTTTGTCACAATGCGACATTGGACCATGGATGACCATGGTTGATTCTCATATTGAGACAATATTTGTCACACAGTGACATTGAACCATGGTTGACTATGATTGAATTTATAAAACATGGTAGACAATTTTTTACCATGGTTGACCATGACTGACCATGGTTGACTATAATTGACCATGGTTGATATTAGAAAGCCAAAGGAATAATAAACCATATGGATTAATACTAAACACCCAAGGGATTATAAACCTAAGGGAAAAATATTATTAAACCCTACGAATAGTTTCATTTATAGGTATATCATTGATTATTAATTCCAGCAAATAGTTTTATAGTTTTACATCTATTATAATTTCCTTTTTAGGCCAATATTGTTGGCTAAATGTTATTTTCTTCAGTGCCTTATGCAGGAATAATGCCATTCAATGTACACTATTGTTCTTTAATATTTTTTAGTTTTTAATTTAATTAATATTTTTGTTAGGGTAGACATTAAAATCAAGATCTCTTTCTTGTGCAAACATCACATAAAAATCCTTGTGTTTCATTGTGCATTTATACTGCGTATTTGAATTATTGTGATTTCCAGAGCAACCACAACATTGCTGAAACTCTTGGTCTTGTGTAGTGATTGTCGTTTCCAGCACAAAACATAATGTTGTTGAATCCCTGCCACTAATCAGGTTACATGAAAAGAAACAGTTGAGAGAAAAATGATTACAAGAAAATATAAGGTGCAACAAAAACAATAATGATGTTGAATCCAAAATGCAAAAACAAATTTAAAAAATACAAATTAATAAAAAGCCTTGTGGTTGAAGTATTTAGGATATCTTGTATTATCTTTTATTTTATAAAAATAAAATGAAATTCACAAAAACCTTAAATGCTCATATAAAAATGAAACTCACATTAGAAAATCCCATTGAAGTAGACTTCGACATATGAAAAAAATAAATAAATAAATAAAATACATCCCAAGCAAATTTTTCATATTTATTTGTTATATTATTGATCTCACATATCATTGGAAGTGACATTAGTCAAGCCTATGAATATTTCTAAGGCCGAGTGGAGGAGCGTTGCGATGGCGACCAACCAGGTTTGTTAGGCAGCTGATGGTGGGTTTGATGGCGATGGCTCGTTGATAGACCGAGTGGAGGAGCGTTGTGACGGTGACCAACCAGGATTGTTTTCCCAGCTAATGGCCAACCAATATTCTCCCTGCATGTGTCTGTTGATGAAATTTTCGTTTTTCTGTTGAGGGGGAACCGAAGCATGTGTGGTCTCATTGTCTTTCACCACGCTCTACAAAGATCCACCTGCCAAAGAATAGTGCTCAGGGAGACAAATCAGTTTTGTCTTACCTTGTTGTCCATCCATATTCTCCTAAATGGCGCCAGCTGATGAACCTATCGTTTTGAACTAAGGTGGTGTCACTGCATGCGTGGTGTCACTGGGTTTTTTGTCTTCCATTACTGGTCACAAATATTTTTGTCTGGATTTTCTAGCTAGTTATGGGCATCCACTGTTAACCTAAAGGAATTTTTTATTATTACTAAACCCTGTTCCGATATCCGATTAAAAATTGGAAAATGGTGGTGTATCTTTGAATCTTTATATTGCTGTGTTGTTAGCCCAGATATCTCCTCCTGAAGCTTCAATATTGGCATCCTCAAGATTCTTCCGGTCCCGGTATTTCAATTTGAACTATTTTCCAACTTGCATGCTAGTCACGTTGATTAAAGGATTTTTTCTATCTCGCATTCAATGAGTGCCGCCATATTATAAATCCCTTTGTTGTCTCTGAATTTCATTTCCAATCCTTTCTGTCACCTTGTCAGTAAAGGAATTTCCCGGAGATTTCATATCATGATTCACCGAGATCCGTAGGTCTCCATTCCTTATATTTTTGTTGAACATGTCCTTATAGTACCATTTTGTTTTGTTTTCCCTACTCTCCTGTTTGACTATCTCGCAGTCTCTTTAAATATAGATAGCTTTCCATTTATATCTAAGCGTACTTGTGTTGGGTTGTGTTATATTCTTTCCACATAGTTAACAGGGGTTTTGAGGGGTACCCGTAACCCCACTTTATGGGGTCCGGGGCAGCGCGCCGGAAAATTTTGGTTTTGGACCCTATGTTAGGTTGGGCGGACCCACCTATCGTTTTGTGCATGATTTTTGCACATGTTTTTTGGATGCGATGGTTTTCCGTCCATGGTATTGGATGCGATGGTTTTTTGGTCCATGGTATTGGACGTGATGGTTTTCGGTCCATGGTATTGGATGCTTCGACATGTAT
>APFE030857778.1:0-12972 GCA_000404065.3 Pinus taeda
AACTCAAATTATTTTTGCACATCTAAGAAAGTGATAACTTCTGAAGTAAATTGCAATATTTTATCTTCAACACTTAAACTTAGAATAGCAAGTTATTTTGAGGGATTTTTATGGGATTTTGCATGAGTTTCCTAAGTAAAATAGGATTTTGCTTAGGACAAAGTTAAAGATGGAAGATTATAATGATGGATTATCTTAAGTACTTAGGTCTTTTTGATCAGTAGGCCGAGGGTCCGGTCCCTCCAGAGGTCAAGGAAATGCCTTGAGCCCCTTTGATCTGCAAATACCTTAGTACTTTGCGGGAAATTAGTGAAACTTTTGAGGGGAAAGTGATGAGGGAGGTTAATTTGTTTGACTTTGCTTGTGGTGATTTTCCAGTGTGTTTCCTGCTTTAGTACTTGTGATGAAAGTAGAGGATCAAAAACATGTAGCAGCATCATTCATCAGATAACACTTTGCAGCACCATCTACCTATCCTATCTACTTGATACTACCATTTTCTCTTCTTTATTAGGGTGCATTTAGACTTGCAAACCCTCATCAACATTTTTTCTTTTCACAAGGAAAATCTATCTAATTCTACCCTTATTACATCCAAGGGCTCAGATTAAACTGTTGAGAACCTTTTATTAACTCTAACTATCTACTTATCTGCCAAGATTAAACTGTTTGGTCAGATATTTATTCTCTAATCTATAACATGAAATTGAAATATGAGTAAGCCAAGTTTAAACAGTTTGACTTATTCATGAATTGTGGCAAAGGTTGGACAAGCTGCACACAATTGTTTTATTACAAAAATGAAGTAGTAGTGGCATTTGGATTTGCACACTTTCCTTGGTCTGTTTTTTTGCTTGGGGTTCATTTCTTTCACTTCTTTTTTTTACCACTTTATTTTTCTTACCCTTTGATTTTTCTTTTAGGGTATACCCTCTTTACATTTTTTAACTTTTTTGATTTTTTGGTTTTTCAAGAATATGGAATACCTTTGCTCAAGAAAGAAGGTTTGAACATATTCCATAGTTCAATCAAGACAATCATGAAAGATGAAACCTATTGGTATAGGAGGCTAACACACCCTACCTAGCAAAATCTGCTTCGGGAGAACTCACTTTGAGTTTGTATATTGTAATTTCTCTGTTGTAAGACACAATAAAACAAGGCCACCACTGAAGCTAGACTGGAGACGTAGCCCTGGAGAATAGGGTGAACTCCTTATTAAAAATTGTTTGTGTCTTTGTGTTGCTTACTGTATTTTTCTTCTGTATTTCCATTGAAACGTCTGTGTATTGGCAATCTGATCGATCCGTTGTTTCAATAACACAGAACACACACAAGCACATGAGTCTGTAATACCTTTTTGGTTATTAAATATTCATCTGAGGTCACTCATAGGGTGATTATCAGATCAATTCAACTCCCTAAATTGAAGTTTTTTACATAGTCATATGGATGAAAAATCTATTTTATCTTAGAAACATGCCAAAAAATACAACATTGGCTATTGGATAAGTGATAGAAGGGTGTCCCTCAGCTACTATAATGTCACAAGTCTAAAGGAGATAATAGTTAATTATGTTGATGATTTCAATTTATTTTGTTGTGACTTGCACCTTAAAATCATTGTAAGACACTAACCTATATCCTTTGAATTTAATGGAGACAATTTACAAATTAGACCCTTGAATGAAAATTTATTCCTCTATCTTGTAAAGGGTGAAACACAAGCTTATAAGTATGATTGAAAAATATAGTCATTTTGATAGGATAAATCAAATGAATTCACTAATCAAGGTTATCCATTAACTAATTTATAATGTAGCCAACATTTCATCCATATTTTATTGTAGTTGCGATTTATTTCTAGTTGCAAAATCAACCAATTTTTACAAAAGTTACTTTTTTCATTACGAAGAAAAACCCTAATTCTAGAGATCATCACATGAAGAAATTTATGGGTGATGGAAGCATAGAATATGGGTTCCATTAGTTGTTACCCAATGTTAGTATTCCAACACAATTGATGTTTCAATGATTGGAGCGCCAACTAAATTTTTATGTTAAGTTGCATCTCACTTCCTAAAATCATTCATGGACACACTATAATTTTTAACTAGGGAAATGAAATCCAAACTAAGAAACATAATTGGGTGTAACACCTTCCTCCCATATCTGCCCAAGCAACCAACCAGCTAGAGTAAACATGCGATGAGAGGCCACTATGATATGATTCAACCTCATAAGTCACATTAAGGAAGTGGAACTAATGGAAACACACCATACAAACATACAACATGAGCATTAGGACCCTCGGGAACAAATCCAACATTTCTACCAACCAGCTTCTAGGTCCCACTGACATTTTGGAATACTTGACCTCTAGTTGCTCTCATGTTATGGGCATATCAGCCTCTAGGGACCTCTGGGTGCTCTCACGGGTCCACAAGCCAGCGTCCAGGGACTCTTTTTGTTAGTGTTGTGCCAGTGTCCCAAGGATTTGAGCCACTTTTTCAAGCTGAGATCCTAGGTCACTGCCTATAATTGAATCACATATTCAGAAAATTGAAATAACAAGGAAATGATAGTATAAATGAAATCACTTGAATGATACCTTGAATGAACAACTACTAGCCATGATAGGAATTTCATCGAACATATCACGAATATGTAATATATAGGTGTAAATAATAGATTTGATAATAGGGGTCTCATACTTAGCTCAGAATCAATAACAGACATTGATGCCTCAACATATTAGCTTGCATTTAATCCATTATATCATAGATACATTGATCATTCATTTACAAGTAAAAACATGATGAGAGGCATACATATATACTATCATAAAACACATATATAACAAGCATAATAGCAGCATAAATACCAATGAAATCAGAGCCATATAAACCACATATAATCCAGTATAATACTCATAGAAATACAAGGAAAAATAACCTCATATTGATGATGAAGAATCCAAACCCAAGATGGGACTTCAACATTCTACCCGACTATAGAATGGTTGAGTCAAATCTCTCTTCATCCATTCACCCTCATGCCATATTCCAAGCATGACTGTGGGATCTCATAGAACACATCAATCTAAAACCATCTAGGGCTTCCAGAGGCCTTCCACCTCAACCCATTATACAATGATTCCACCTTAGAGTAGGAAATCACAAAACCATCATCAGATTGGTCCTTATCCAATCCTTCTAGGGCTTCTAGAGCATTTGTTCCAACCAAGACTTCTAGGACTAGTAACTCAACCCACAACTATCGTTGGGCTTCCAGATCATTTGTCCAATGAAGGCTTCTAAGACTAGTAACTCAACCCACCAAGGGCTTCTAGAGCATTTTTCCAACCAAGGCTTCTAGGACTAGTAACTCAACCCAAGCTATTATAGGGCTTCTAGAGTGTTTCTCCAACCAGGGCTTCTAGGAACTAATAACTCAAACCAAGCTAAGAAAAGATGAGAATCAAACAAAACAAAACAAGGAAATAAATCCACAATCTCCATGGCAATCTAGGAAATGGAAGGCTAGGCAATCCACTATCAATCTAAACAATCCTCCAAGCCAGTTACAGATCATGACCAATAATCCACATGCATATGCCATGCATGTTAAAACTTGTGAGGAAATATTACATGCAACTCAGTATTTGCAAGCAAATATTGTTGTAGCTATTGATTCCATTGTCCTCTTGCACTTTCCCACTCTTCCTTAGATTTATTACTCCAAAAATCCAAGTATTCCACACCATCGAAGAGTGCTCCAAGAAAATTCTACGTCTCCAAGAATATGAGAGAGAGAAAATAATGAGAGAGCTCCAAAACTGGTCTGACAAAAGGTTTTCCAACTGGTCCTTAGAAGCTTTTTTATGAATGACGCCTCTATTTTCTTCATTTTCCATTATTTTCCATCATTTTCCTCCTCACATGAAACCTATGACCTTTCCCCTCCCTTTTCTCCTAATTTCCATTATTTTCATAAATAAATGTTACAAAAATTCCATTTTTCCTTTCCAAAGCCTTAGCCATTTCCTTTGCCAATTTCCTTAGCCATCAATCAATCACAAGTGATCCACATCACTAGGATTTTCTCCAACATTAATATTAGAAGAAGTGTCCCATCACTCGTGGTTCTTGTTTTTCCTTTATTAACTTTTATTACATGGAATTTTCACCAAGGATGTTATAGAACCCTCCCCCTTGGGGGAACACCATCCACAGTGTTCAACAACACCTATAACCAAAAAACTATTGTAAGAAAAATATATTGCTGGTGGATCTTAATAACTTATCTTGATGCAATATTTACAATGATCACCCCATTGAGAAGAAAACAAACATGAAAACATAACAACATAACATCATAATGACATGAAACCCATACCTCTTATTGTATCTTTATAACATAGCTCATGGTGGTATTTACATCCATATTCATATGTACATATAGAAACACCACCAAAAAATATAACAAAACACCACACCAAAATTGCTTTGCCTCAACTAGAAAACAAGGAAGGATACATAGCCCGCATCTGGTGGAATAGCCCGCATCTGATCCACCATCTCCCATGTAACTTCATCGAGCTCAAAGTGCTTCCATTGCACCTTAACTTGCTTGATTTTTCAGTTCCAGAGCATGAGCACCTTTTTCTACAATATACATTGAGGCTCCAGCTGGAATTCTCCATCTTGTTCCACCTGTAATACATACCAGTCAATCACATGATCAACATCTTTAACATACTTCTTAACCAATGACACATGGAAAACATCATGGACTTTCATTGTCAAAGGCAATGCAAATTGATATGCTACTGGCCCAATCCTCTCAATGATAATGAAGGGTCCATAAAACCGTGGTTCTAGCTTGACACATGATCCAATTTGTAAGGAGCTCTTCTTTGGTTTGATGTGAAAGTATACCTGTTCCCAAACCTGGAACTCCTTGAACAACCTGCTCCAATAGGCATATATCTTCTGCCTATCATGTGTTTCCTTAAGATTCTTCTTGATCACCTACATTTCCTATTCCATGTCTGGTCCAATCAACACCCTATTAACTAGATCACTCCAACTGATAGGAGTATTGCAACTCCGCCCATAAAATCCCTCAAACGGACTCATCCTCAAAGATTATTGATACCCATTGTTGTAAGCAAACTCTACCAGTGGAAGGTACTCTTCCCACTTTCATGGTTGATGCATCATATACATCCTCAACATGTTATCAATTATCTCATTGACCCTCTCTATCTGTCCATCTGTATGTGGATGATAATATGTACTGAAGGCCAACTCTATGCCCAAACCTACAAATAACTCCTTCCAAAACTTAGAAGTGAACTTCACATCCCTGTCTGAAACAATCTTCTTTGGAACACGATGCAATCTCACAACACCTATGATGAATACCTATGCTACATCGCTATCTAAGAATGTAGACTTCACTGGAATGAACTCTGCAACCTTTGTCAACCTGTCCACAACAACCATGATGGAATCATGTTGTTTTAATATCCTCGGAAAACCTATGATGAAGTCCATGGAAATGACTTCCTATTTCCACTCTAGAATTGCAATCAGCTCTAGCAGTCCACTTGGATGCTTACACTCTTCCTTCACACGCTAACAATCAAAACACCTAGCCACAAACACTACTACATCCATCTTCGGGTTCTGCCAATAATAAAATCTCTTCACTGCGGTCAGTCTCTTTTGATAAACTAGGTGACCCGAATATGGTTTCACATGAAACTCTCTCAAGATCAAATTCTTGAGCTTACTACTGTCTCGAACATATATCCTGTCTCTTAATCTAACCAATCCATATGATGTAAGGAAATAGTCCACATCCTGTGCACCTACACCTATACCTATAGTTGTACCTATACCGTCACCTATACATGTACATGTACTATCACCCATACCTATACATGTACCTATATCTATTGTAACCTATGCATAAGCTCCATATATCTGACATCCTACTAAACTGCATGCAAGATCCTATCTTGCAAGTCTACTCCACAGGATCTCATAGCTTCTATGTGATTTACTTGTATCTGCCCGCTAAGAGCACCTTCCACTATGTTCTCTTTGCCCTTGATGTCCTTGATCTCAAAATCGAACTCACTAATCATAGCCAACCACCGAGCGTGCCTACCATTCAGATTCAGTTGGTCAAATAGATACTGCAAACCATTGTGATCACTCATTAGTGTAAACCTCCTTCCTATAAAATAGTGTCTCCACATATTCAATGCATCTATAATCACTGGCAACTCAAGATCATGCATGGGATAAGTCTACTCATGCTCATTCATTTTACGTGACTCATAGCATACTACCTTCCCATCCTGCATAAGATATCCACCAAGTCCCTTCTTGCAAGCATATTTTCATACCACAAACTATTTGTCTAGATTTGCAATATTTAACATGCATGCATGTGTCAAAAACTGCTTAAGTTCCTCAAAACTAGCCTCACACTCCTCTGTCCATTCGAACTTCTTACCTTTTCTATGCAATGATGTGATAGGATAAGAAATTTGTGAGAAATTCCTAATGAACCTCCTATAATAGCCTCCCAACCCCATAAAATATCTCACCTCATCCACATTCTTACAAGCTACCCACTCCATGATGACCCTTATCTTTTCTTGATCTACTGCAATTCCCTCCTTGGAGACAAAATGCCCCAAGTAGTGTACCTCAGTATGAAAGAAAATATGCTTCCTGAGCTTAACATACAAATGATTCTCTCTCAACAACCTTAAAATTCCTGTTAAATGCTTGACATTCTCTTCTTCATTTTTATAATATACCAATATGTCATCAATGAACACAATAACAAATTTATCCAAGTATATATGCAACACATTATTCATCAAGCACATAAATGTAGCTGGAGCATTAGTTAAGCCAAATGGAATTACAACAAACTCATAATTCCCATACTTGGTCTGAAAAGTTGTCTTGTAAATGTCCTCGTCTTTGATGAGTACTTGATGATATTCAGATCTTAGATCAATCTTCGAGAACACTACTACTCCCTTCCACTGATCAAATAATTCATCAATCCTCAGCAATGGATACCTGCTATTTATGGTCGCTTTATTTAACTTCTTGTAGTCAATGCACAGTCTGGGAGTACCATCTTTCTTCTTCACAAACAATATCGGTATGCCCCATGGGTGTACACTTAGCCTAATGTACCCCTTGTCCAACATTTCCTTCAACTATAGATTCAACTCAACCAACTCAAGCACGCTGATCTTGTAACATGCTTTTGATGCTAGAGCTGCCCCTAGCACCAACTCAATGGAAGATTCTACCTCCTTGTGAGGTGACAACTCTATAATATCCTCAGCAAATACATCCTTGAACTGTTATAAAACTGGGTACCTTCTCAAAACATTTGTGTCCTCCACTTCCATAACTTTGTCACTAGAAATGTGTACTGCAAATAACTCACACCCTTTTCTGTGGCTCCGCTTTTCTTGCATAGTTGTTACCATCCTAACTAATGTGGCTTTCTTCTTATCTTGTAAGCCTCTTGGTTCTCCAATCTCATCAACACACTCAATGGATTTGTTATAAAAATCCACCTTAGTTCTATGAAGATACAACCAATCCATGCCAAATGACATGTTGTATGATCCCAACAATAATACATTCAAATGTGTTGTGGTAGGTATACCATTCAAATCAAATGCACAAGATCTTACCCAATGGTGAACTCGCTTCTCGATACCTGTAGCCAATTGCACTAACCAAGATTATGAATGAAATTCCTTAAACAAACCAAACTTATCCACCAATTCAAGACTAACATAGCTATGATTAGATCCAGGGTCAATCAAAATATAAATAACTTGATCATAAAGTTTATCATCCATCTCAATGATGGATGGCTGATGGTATTCACGTTTGTTATCCAATGCTGCATAGATACGTGGAACGATCTGCCCAACATCCCTAACATTTTGTGCATCCTGTGCACTATATATCTAAGGCCTACCACCCTAATTCTATGTACAATCTCTCATGCGATGATCTTTGCCACATTTCCAACACTCTATAGGCTTCCAACCTGCACCTTTATTCTGCTCCTCAAATCGATTTCCCTATCCTCTATCTGATGCATTGAAATTCTTAGATGGTGCAACATTCTCTTTATTATCTGTACCTTGAGGTGTTGCTTTCTTTCTCTCCCATTTTCCTTTGTTCTTTACATTATCTTTCCAATATGGCTTAGTCTCAGATCTATGCTTCGATTGTTCATAGTAGTGCCTTAACTTTAGAGTAGCCTCCTCCAATGATATAGGCTCATCGAACTCAATCCTGTCTTTGAATGCAACCAACAATCCACTAATGAATCTATGAATCTTGGCCTTCTCCTCCATGAGATAAGGCACATACCTCAGTAACTCCAAGAACCTACTAGTGTACTCCTCATCTGTCATGGATCCCATCTTCAGCTCATATAATTCTTTTTCCTTGTCATCAAAGTGCTCTCTCTGAAAGATACTTCTTCTTGAATAACTGTTCAAACTCACTCCAAGTCAAGTCTTCCTCATGAATACATCTGAAATTATTTACATCTTCCCATGAAACGTCTACTTTACCTTTGATACTGAATGTAGCTACTCTAGATTTCATGTTCTTTGAATAATCATGCAACTTGAAGAATTTCCTCATGCCAAACAACCATGCCTCTACATCCTATGGTTTCTTCATCTCTCCATCAAAAGTAGGTGGATTTACTTTCTTAAACTCATCTAACAAGTATCCCATATCACTCCTCCAAAATACCTGATAAGGATGATAACAATGATGATCATAGTGCCTATCTAAACCAGAACTAGAATAATACATGTGTCTATCCCTTCTCCTCTCTGGAGTATCCAAAAATCTGCCATCTTTGACTGTGTCATCTCTATCTGGCATGTGACCACCATGTGACCTACTGCCATATGCCCCATTATTTTTGTCCTCCTGCTCATATTTGATCCGACGTGGTCCCTGTCGCTACAAATCTGAAAAACTATGAAGTATCACTGCATTTACATTTGCTTGTTTCTCCTATGCCTTCATGATTATGTCAGTTTCTACCTTACAAATCCTTATTTCTTCATTTAATCTTCTTAGTGTATCTTCCAAATCGGAAGAGTTCCCAACACCATACTTCTCATTTGATTCATAGGAAGAGTCTATGTAGTATACCATCTTGCTAACCATTTGATATTTCTTCCTGCAAGATATATCATGTCAGCTAAACCAAATCACAATAAACCAACATATCATAGTATAGCTCGGGGACGATACCTTATCTGCAAGATCAACAAATCAACATGATACATGTATAACATAATCATGACAACATATGGAAACATTACACATAAGCATATAACCATGCAACCATCATTCTAGTTAGAGTCCAATCATCAAAGCATGACCTTATCAACAACTCACACCATGACCTCATGCATGACAACAACCACTACATCATTGTACACTTGACCACATGCAAACATTAACATGCATAAGCAATGCATAACCAACCATACACATGCATAAAGACATGTAATCAAGCATAACAAACAATACTTGTAACCAAACCTACAATAATGATACATGTAACCAAACATACAAGAATGCAGCCAAGTGACATATAACAACATGTAACCAATCATACACTCATGACGATGCACTCCACAATAACAACATCAATTTCCTCATGATGACATCATTAAAACCATGATCAACATTATGCAAATGCAACAACCACATGGAATGCAAGTGTAAGAGACACACATGAAACTGACATACATGCATGACTAACAAACAACCCATCCAGTACGAGGGGTTAACCATGCTATGATACCACTTTATAAAACCCTCCTCCCACATCTACCCAAGCAACCAGTCGTCAGGGGTAAACATGCGACATGCGACGAGAGGCCACTATGATATGATTCGACCTCATAACTCATGTTAAGGAAGTGGAACCAACAGAAACGCACCATACAGACATCCAACATCAGCATTAGGACCCTCATGAACCAATCCAAACTTTCTACCAACTAGCCCCTGGGTCCCACTAACATTTTGGACTACTTTACCTCTGGACATTCTCATGCTATGGGTATCCCAGCATCTAGGGACCTCTTGACGCTCTCACAAGCCTACAAGCTAGTGTCCACGGACTCCTTTTGTCAATGATGTGCTAGCGTCCACAAGATTTGAACCACTTTTTTAGGCCCAGAGTTGAATCACATCTTCAAAATAGTAAAATAACAAGGAAATGATAGTATAAATGCAATCACTTGAATGAAACCTTGACTGGACCATTACTAGGCATGACAGGCATTTCGTCAACATATCACGCATATGTAATCTACAGGTGTAAATAACAAATTTGAGCATAGGGGTCTCATATTTAGTTGAGAATCACTATGAGACATTGATGCCTCAACATATTAACTGCCATTCCATCCATTAGATCATATATACTTTGATCATTCATTTACAAGTAAAAACATGATGAAAGCCATACATAGCTAATATCATAGAACACATATATAACCAGCACAATAGAAGTAGAAATACCAATGAAATCATAGCCATATAAACCACATATAATCCAGTATAATACTCATAGAAATACAAGGAGAAATAACCTCATATTGATGATGTAAAATCCAAACCTGGGATGGGACTTCCACGTTCCACCCGACCATAGAATGGATGAGCCAAATATCTCTTCAATAGTTCACAGTTGTTCCATATGCCAAGCATGAATGTAGGATATCATAGAACACATCAATCCAAAACCATAGAGTGCTTCCATAGGCCATCCACCTCAACCCATGAAACAATGATTCCACCTCATGGTCGGACATTACAAACACATGATCAGATTGGTCTCTATCCAAGCCTTCTAGGGCTTCCAGAGTGTTTGTTCCAACTAAGGCTTCCAGGACTAGTAACTCAACCCACTGTTATCATCAGGATTCCAGAGAATTTGTCCAACTAAGGCTTCCAGGACTAGTAACTCAACCCACCAAGGGTGTCCAAAGCATTTTTCCAACCAAGGGTTCCAGGACTAGTAACTCAACCTAAGTTGTTATAGGGTTTCTAGAGTGTTTGTCCAACGATGGATTCCATGAACTAATAAATCAACCCAAGCTATGGAAACATGAGAACCAACCAAAACAAAACAAGGAAATAAACCCACAATCTCCATGGCTATCAAGGAAATGGAAAGGCTAGGAAATCCATTGTCAATCCAGACAATCGTCCATGTCAGTGATAGATCATGACCAATAATCCACATGCATATGCCATGCATGTCAAAACTAGTGAGAAAAACATACATGCAACTCAGTACTTGCAAGAAAATCCCACTATAACTATTATCCCGATGTCCTCTTGTGCTTTCCTACTATTCCTTTTCTTTCTTGCTCCAAAAATCCAAGTATGCCACACCCTACAAGAATGCTCCAAGAAAAATCCAAGTCTCTAAGAATATGAGAGAGAGAGAATAATGAGAGAGCGCCAAAACTGAACAGACAAAAGATTTTCCAACTAATCCTCAAAGGCCTTTTTATGAATGCGGCCTCTATTTTCTTCATTTTCCATTATTTTCCTTCATTTTCCTCCTCACATGCAACCTGTGACCTTTCACCTCCTTTTTCTCATAATTTCCATTATTTTCGTAAATAAATGTGCCAAAATTTCCATTTTGCCTTTCCAAAGCCTTATCCATTGCCTTTGCTAATTTCCTTAGTCATTAATCAATCACAAGTGATCCCCATCACTAGGGTTTTGCCCAACATTTAGCTTGGAATAAGCATCCCATCAACTGTGGTTATTGTTTGTCCTTTATTAACTTTCATTACATGGAATTTTCACTAGGGTTGTTACATTGGGTTCAATAAAGTCCACGAGTGTGTCTAGACATAGCCCATATGAGCATGCTACTATAATAAATTATGCCAAGTTTTTACAAAATTGAGCCTTTTGTGCAAAAATACCATTCTTCATTTCTTAACAAAACCCTAGTTCTATAGATCCTCAAATAAATCAATATTTAGAAACTAGAAACATAGAAAATGGATGCCCCTATTTGTGATCTAATGTCAATAGTCCAACACATTCAATAGTTTCCTTATCCAAGTCTTGGTCATAATTTAATGGTGAATTACAACTCACTTTTTGAATTCGTTAAGGGACATGATGTGAATTTGGTTTGGTAGTATAAAATCCAACTCGATAGCATAATTGAATTCCATAAGCTCTTACAAGTGTGTCTAGCCAGGGCCTACGTGAACATGCCGCTCACAATTACCTGAGCTATGGTTTTTCATACCAACCCGATGAATTGCAAATCACTTTTTGAAGTTGTTAAGGGACACAATGTGAATATAGTTTGGTAATATAAAATACAACTCGATAACATAATTGGCTTCCATAAGCTCTTACAAATGCGTTTGGCCAAGGCTTACATGAACATGCCACCCAAAATTACTTGAGCTATGGTTTTGCATACCAACCCCTTTATGAAAACTTGCATTGTACCATCTCAACAATTGAAATATGCAATTCCAACACATTCAAACTATATTTTTGGCAGAACTAACCAAGCATGTGTTAAAAAGTGCCAAACATAAAATGTTTGGACTACATTATTTGAAGAGGAAATCACATCATCTTACAGTTAATTATTATTCATTGTTAAAATTCTGAATCACATTATTTAATTACTAATTAGTGGTTTCCATTCCACTCAAGGAAGTTGAAAAGATTGGCATTTTTATTAAATCCTTAAAATTTGAGAGGAAAATTGCTCATAATTGGAATTTCATGTGATCATTAACATCATTCATAACTTTTTTTTTATATAATAATAATAATAATAATATCCATTTTTAAGGTCACAACCGAGCCAGAC
>APFE030857778.1:27278-63902 GCA_000404065.3 Pinus taeda
CCCCCAGCTTTATTTATTGACTTGTCCTCAAGTCATTTACATAAAAAACTGAAAAGTAATGAAAGTAATTATGCTTCCTCTGCTACAAAATGATTGGTCTTCAAGTCTTCAACACTCATTGGCACAATCCTTGTCATGTGAATAAATGTTTCGGTGTCGAATATAACAAGAAATTGTTAACTTAGTGGCCATTGACGGATGCCACTAGTCAACACGAGAGCTCCCATCATTAATGTGGATGTGAGTCAAGATGCCCCAAACACATATTTCTAAGTATGAATGAATTTGTCGTTGTCGAATACTCAGAAGATTTGATGAACAAGGGACATTGATGTATTCCTTTGTTTATCGGCATGATAGCTTGCCATTAAGGCATGCAAGCTTCAAGGTGCTTTTAGAAAATTATATAGACTCAAGGACTATGGACTCAATGGTGTATGGAAGAAAGGTTTTATTTGCGAGTGTAGGAAAAAAGAAACTAACAATGAATATGTAAAGTGGAACAAAAAGCTTGTAGATGAGCTTTGTTAGTTTTATTGGTGGATTAGGATTGAAGAAAATGTAATGAAGTGTATGTGGGTAATGGGAAATGGACAATGGCTCTTGCTGGGAAAAAATGAATTATAGCATGCAAACTCTCAAATATTGCAAATCTTCACATCAAATTCAAGTGTGGATAGGTATTTTACCATCCTTGTACCTTTACGAATAATCCCCAAGTCTTCGAATTTTCTTTTTTACCATGCAACGTTTCAAACCATTAAACTATCACTGGAAGTTCAAGAACTTGTAAAATTTTGTTTATGTTCGTGGACTTGTTCTTTAGGATTTCTCATGGAATTAGTCTTTTGAAGACCAATTGTGCGCACAATTAGTTCCCTTAATGATCAGTTGATCATCCGAAATCTACAAAAAAGACCCTTCGCATAAAGAAGATAAGTATGTTCAAAAAGAAATGGCCAATTCCTTAATGATTCTTACGCAAAAATTAATGCCAAATGAAACAGTTTAAGGAGACTCAAAAGCATAATTTTAGTCTAATTCCTGATGTTGATAACAGTCCCTTTTTAAGTAATAACCATGAAAATTAACTCATCTCCCTCTTTGTGTCAAATGTCTCCTCGAATGTGCATGACAAAGAGCATGTGCTGCAGATTAGTATGTCTCATACAACGATAATGAAAGCATAGATTTTAATGCCAACACTAAGCATAATCCTCTAAATGTTCTTTAATTGTTTTGATTTTATTATTTTTTTTTTTTTTTTAATGTTTGTTTTTTTTTTCTATTTTTTTTAATTGGTTTGATTTATTTATTTTTTATTCTTATTGTTTTGAGTTTTTTTTTTTTGAGTTTTTTTTTCAATTGTTTGATTTTTTTATATAAATTTTTTTGTTTTTTTTAAATTAAAATTTAAAATTAAATTTATTTTGTATCCAAAAAAATAAAAATAAAATATAATCGTTTTTTTTTCATTTTCCACTTAATAAGTAATATGTTCCATTTGTTTACGTGGAGCAAATTCACTTTCATTTCCCTTTTTTTTGAAGTATATTATATATTTGCTTTCATTGCTGAAAAAACCCAAAAAGAATGGATTAAGACAAGGAGGCCTCTGTTCATGAAGCCCGACCAAGGTAAACCAGAACAATGCATCATAGGATTTTCAATAGGCCTTGAAACTAGCAGAAACTGATCAAACACAAAACTGCATGGAACTTGACTGTCCGGTGACCGATATGGACGGTATTTAACTCCATATGTGTAGTGAAAACTTGGAATTCAAAATTTACCATAAAGATTTATGGATTCGTAGCAGAATTGGTGAAATAGAGATAAACATTTCCACTAAGTCTTCATTATTATTTTCCCTGAAATCATACATTTGATTGATGCAAAGGTTAAGGAGCAGTCGAGGATTCAAGATCGATATATTTCCTAATTAGTAGCTTCACAAAATTTGCATCAAATCATCAAATTATTAAATTGCTCAAATCATGCCACAAAATCTGCATGCAATCATCAATAATTATCAGTATCCGTAGGATGTGTTATCCACTTCCAACTATTTGGTTGACCTACTTGATACTCTGCGTGTAAGGTGCAATTTCGATAGCAAAGGTTCGGGTAACTTTGATTATGGGGATGCGGCTTCCTTGAGTGATTACCATGTTTATATATGCCATAGGAGAATATCATTTTACTAAAGGAGTCTGTCGGATGGATAACACTCACTGGCATGGTTCTCGTAATAAATCTAGGAGTATGAAAACATCTATGCAATGCCAATAAACATATCCTTTCTAATGCACTTGCGAAGGAAAAATGTGGGGATCTATCACCCACTGTTGCTTCTATGATGGCTTCTCAAAAGCGCGACATCTAATCGGAGAAGCTCATGCTCGAGATTGGCAAGACTTTGATCCAACATCATTTCTCGAGATTTGCGGGCATGATGCCACCTTGGGGATGAGGTAGCATGGAAATAGAGTCGTGGAAGGTAGGATAACTGTGCACAATGGAAGAGGGGATTTCTTGATGCACAACCAAATGAATATATGTTCTCCACTACCATGACAGTCAAGTCTTATTACTGTAAGTTGAAGGTGTTGACAGTCAAATGGTATTACGGTATTACGGTATGCTGAACATGGTAACAGTGAATAGTGATGCAGGTAGCATGGATGAAGTGGCTCTTACCTAAATTTATTCATGAGAAATGTGGATGATCTTTTTATTTATTATTTTTATCTTTTGAAAACAAGACTAAGGGAAAACTCTATGAGATCTCATTTTATTTTTTCTAATCTATTCTACCTTTAACTTGAAATATTTTTTATTTCCTAGGTAAAAGAATGATGCAGGAGCATCCGAGTGAAGAGGAGTCAGCTGGGAAATGTTTTTGTTCTGTTTTATTTTACTGGACAAAGAGTAAACCATTTTGAGTTTCTGTTTCTTTCTTGTTTCATTTTGTTTCATTTAAAATTAAGGCTGACTCAGTCATTGTTAGTTTTTAAATTAGGCAAACAGATCAAGTTAGGATTAGTTAGGAAATTGTTTGAAGAAACTGTTAAGCAACTGAAAAGTAACTGAGGAACAGTTCCTCAATTATAAATAAAATGCTAATAATGTATTGAAAAGAAAAAATCAGAGAGGATGGAAGCGCTGCCATCCAGAGAGGAGAGAGAGCCCAGAAGTTGTAGTTCACAATTATTTGAATCTCTATAAGTAGCAAACAATTCAAAATCTGTCACTAAGGAAGTAAATTAATTTTTATTATATTCCCTATGGATATATGTTTCAAGCATCAAAATTAAAGCAAGACAGTGAAACCATTTATTCAAAAGATTTGAATAAGTATCGACAAGCATTTGTAACAGGAAGCATTTCAAAACGAAGAACCAAACAGAGGTACACCAGCATATAGATTTATTTTCTCAACAAAACAAAACCCAGGTACAATTATATTCTGCATTTAAAATCATTTCTTGTACATTACATTTTCATATTTTTCATTCAAAAAAATTCACTGTATATACTCTATAATCTGGAAATCATGGGGGGTTCCAAACCCATGAAAGCCAAACACATTACAGTCCACAGGCTAGGCCAAAATCAAATAGCGAGGGCATGAATACCTTGGAGATCACATATAAGCACAAAGGAACCAAAACCCCAAGGGCATAGCTGAATTACAAACAAGAGCAAGTGACAGAGAAACTGCAGACTAAACACACAACAAAGTAAGCAAGAAACTGCTACAGCCACGAAAGACCCTACCTGGGTTTCCCTAAGCCCATGAACAATCCCTAGGATGAATCTATGGAACAACGCTCCCTTGGAAGGGCCTGCACACCACCACAAAGTAGGGTAGCAGTCAGTTTGAGCCATGAAACAAAAAAAAAAAACAACAGTGAATAGCCAACTAGAAGAGGAACGAGGGTTTTTACCTGGAGGAGGATCAATTTTGTGATGGAGGACGAGAGTCGAGACCCACAACAGAGGGTTTCCACCAACAAAAGAGCCATAGACGCGTTCTTCTTGCTCAACAAGTAGCCAGAGCGTTAGAACCTCAGAAACAAGGGGTGAAATTGAAATTGGAAGGAGAAGCTTATGTGAGAGCGAGTTCGCTGAGCCATCTCGTGCAGCAACTAGACAAGAACCTGAATTTGTAGAGTCGAATTGTCACCAGACCTAACATCAACATACAAATCACCACAAATAGAGTAGAGACAAGCTTGAAGAAAATGACAAAGACAAATAAACTTGCAGGAGGAAGAAGACCTGAAACCCTCCAAAAACCAGAGCAGTGAATAACTACAAAAGACGAGTAGAGGTACAGCATCGACAGACCACAAAGAACGAACAAAGGCACAGCACCAACAAACCACATAGAACCAACAAAACATAGCAAACCACCATACGGGACAAACAAGGCATGATACTTACCAACCATCACAAGAACCAGGCGAAGGCACAAAGCACCCATAGAGCCAAACAGAAAGGAGAAATGATTTCCACACACCCTCGACGAAAGTGATAATCCAAGGTTGCAAGCTTGAGGCCAGTACAGAGTAGAGGGAAACATACAATAAAACCCATTAATGTTGCATACCAAAAACCCTGCCACCAAACTTAACTCGGAACCGAAGAATTAAACGGGCACAACCACGTGTCCCTCCTCGGGATCACCACCAAAAAATGCTTTGAGTGAATCCATCTATGGACTAAAAATTCAAAAATGCTCGCATCTAGATTTAGAGTTTTTATTTGATTATTTGTAAGCATGTGAGTAACATGTCTTATTCTAAGAGTTGGCACAAGGTTCTTTTGAAACCAATCTTCAATATTGTTCTTGCTCTCCAAGAAGTACTTGTTCAAAATCTTCAATTTTCTCATCCGTATATGGATTAGTAAGAAATGGGGGGTTTAAAAACTGAATTTGAAACTAACTAAGTATCAGAATAAAAATGCTCCAAGCTTGAACTCCTTTATGAAGATCATGTTGTCACCAGGTTTTACAAGTTAGAACATAAAAATAAATTGTAATAAAAATAACTTCCTAAGTCTATCTCCAAATCATCATCCCCGGCAGCAGCGCCAAAATGTTGGGTCTAAAATGTGGATGCAAATTAGAGTTCCATTTACTATCAATCTGAGTAAGTAAACTTCGAGGATCATCCAATATATATGGACTTAGAGACAAACTAAACTAAGCTAGGTGAAGAAATGTCAAAGCTCCCTTACAGGAGGTCTTTCATTGGGATCTCCAACACCTATATAGTTGTTTAACAAAATTAAATCTAAAGACATTGGACAAGTGTAAGAAATATTAAAGCTCCCTTACAGGGGACTGTTCATTAATATTTCTAATCATCTTAATCAACAAACTTTTTAAACGAATGAAATCAAACATTAAATAACAAATCGAATTCATTGAAAGAAACATTAATACTTTCTTATGAAAGGTCATTCGTTAATATTTCAAACATATGAACCTCATGAAATTTACAAAAAAACATAAAATGAAAGCTTACCAAAACAAAAGTGTACTTGCTTTACAATGGGGGCCCTTCCAAGGATTCACAAGCACATCAAAAGAGAAGTCAAATGTAGAATATCAAAAAAGCTCCATTTTATTTATCATCAATTGAAAATTGCAATTGCAAGTTCTACATCCCAAGAGGCTCTAAAATCTCCATTATAATGGTTCCAAATTCTAACTTCTTATTACAACTTATAAGATCCTAAGGTTCTAAATTCTAAATTCTAAATTCCAAAGTTACAAATGAAGGAGATAACACTCCTATTTATACAAAAGTTATGATAATAAACTCATAATGATGATCCATTATTCCCTCTTCAAATTCACATACCTCTCAACCAATGGTGACACATAACCCTATCCTCCATGATCTTCTCCATGAGGTCCATGATCTTATCCATGAGGTTCATGATCTTCTCAAATTCGAATTTGAACATAGAGTGTCACATAAGGGTGTCTTATAAGCTTCTTTTGTACCTACACATGCCAACAAACTCATTCCAATTGTTAGGTATAAGTATAAGCATATTATTTTCTATAGTTTAACCACAAATTCACTTAAAAATACTAGAATTAATAATGTTTTGAAAAACACAAAGGTAGTGTTCCTTCTTTATTGTTTTGAAATGTGGTCTTGTATTTTGAATAATTTTTTAATTATTTATAAGGAGCTTTGCATGATTGTACAAATTACATTTATTAAATTGAATATTTTTAAACAAATTGCATTATTTATGATTGTACAAATTACATTTATTAAATTGAATATTTTTAAACAAATTGCATTATTTATTTCTGAAGAATATTTTCTATTCTTTCCTCGATGGGATGACAAATTCCCACTGGCATGGAGCCAAAAAGTGTTCGTGACTCACAGGGCGTTGGAATTGAAGGGAAGTTTTAGAAAACCTAAAGAATTAACACGTTTCCAAATTCTCACTTGGATTGGATTTAAACACTCTTAACATTGGATTCCTTGAATATATTTTCACTACATTCCTACTATAATTTCATCTTCCGGGCTAAAAAATTATTATTTTAGTAGATAATGCCCTCTCAAAATCTGTTGGAAATATTAATGCCAACCACTACTTTAAACACACTGACAACCAACATGCTTGCCCAGTGAACCATTGCACGGTTGCGATTTTGTTTATAGGGAAAAGGGCCAGTCACAACAAAAGTTTAGAGCGGACCATTCAATAACACATCATAGAGGTTAAAGAATTTAATGAAGTTTAATAAATAGATATGGCCAAACATTCATTCTGTAACTGTTTCCCACACTTCACAACCCCTACAAGTTCATAAAATCATTTATTATGTAAAATCGCCCATGTTACGTATTAAATATTTTCTGTATCATGTAATTAATGTTAAATTCTTATGTTAGGATAAATATGCAAGTAAAAGTAATTTGTAATGTTGCGCATGTTGGGCAGTGAGGTAGTGAGGAGAAAATTGTGGATGAAATTTTGGTGGGCACGTGGAAAACCATTTTTAGGGAGTTTTACAGAAGTTTACTCCGCAACCCAGTGAAGCGTAAATCGCATAAAACACAACCTCCAATTTATCATGCAAATGCATTTTCCTATGTTTTATATTATAATCAAAAGTATGGCCTCCAATTTATCACGCCAATGTATTTTCCTATGTTTTATATTATAATCAAAAGTATTTTATGTTGCGATGTGGTCTTAAGCCTTCATGAGTAGATTGACCACAACCAATTTTATTTTACTCTATTTTGCCATGAACTCTGTACTCTATGTTTTAATTAAAGTCCAACCAAAGATTTACCTTTAGCAACTGAATTTGACCTTGCTTACTTTGCCACAACCGATTTCTGAGTTCCACTGCCCCCTAAATTTATTTTCCTAACATGGTATCGGAGTGGGTTAAATATTGTTAGTGTAAAAACAAGTGTTTTTACTAGTAATTAAAATTTGTTTTTAAGGGAAAAGTATTTGAAGCTCTATGCTTTAATTAAAGTCCTGATATCCTTGCAAAAACCAAAGATTTACCTTTAGCAACTGAATTTGACCTTGATTACTTTGACTGGTTTCAGAGTTCCTCTGCCCCCTAAATTTATTTTTCTAACATGGTATCAGAGTGGTTTAAATATTGTTAATGTAAAAACAAGTGTTTTTACTAGTAATTAAAATTTGTTTTTGAGGGCAAAAGCTTTGAAGCGTATTAAATGTTGTTAATGTAAAAACAAGTGTTTTTACTAGTAGTTAAAATTTGTTTTTGAGGGAAAAATCTTTGAAGCGTATTAAATGTTGTTAATGTAAAAACAAGTGTTTTTACTAGTAATTAAAATTTGTCTTTGAGGGCAAAATCTTTGAAGCGTATTTACCAGCAGGTAAAAAGTTTTTTTTTTAACACTCAGAAATGGAAACATCAGGCACAAGCTTGATTAATCCTCAGATACCTCAGTTTAATTGCAAAAATTATGATTATTGGGCTACTACAATGAAGGCCCTATTTTCTTCTCAAGACATTTGGGATTTAGTGGAGAATGGTTTTCAAGAACCAGCAGATGCAACAGCATACAATGCTCAAGCAGAAAGAGATTTGTTGTTAAGGGACAACAGGAAGAAGGATTCAAAAGCCCTGTTCTATATTTTTCAAGCAATTCATGAAAGTATTTTCCCAAGGGTTGCAACAGCAATGAAGTCTGAGAAAGCATGGGACACTCTCTAGATAGCCTACCAAGGCATGGTAAAAGTCAAGACAACAAAGATAGTCTTGGCAGCAAAGCTACAAATGCTAAGGAGAGATTTTGAAACACTTTATATGAAAGATTTTGAGAATGTGGACTCATTTTTTACACATTTAATTGGGTTAGTTACTCAAATCAGGTCTCATGGTGAGACACTTGAAGAAAGAAGAATAGTTGAGAAAGTTTTGAGAAGTTTGCCAGCAAGGTTTGAGGCCATTGTTGTGGCCATAGAAGAGACAAAGGATTTCTCACAGTTCTCAGTGGATTAGCTTCATGCATCACTAATTTCACATGAACATAGACCGAATAGAGTAACAAGCTCCTCATTGGAGTATGCCTTCAAGACACAAGTTTACTTTAGTCAAGGTCAAGGCAGAGCAAGATCATATGTTAGAGGAAGAAGAAGAATCCCATACAGAGGTGGAAGAAGCAACCCTTCAAGCTCAAGTGGAAGAGGCAGCAACCAAAATCCAAGTCAAGGCCCAAGCCAAAATCAAACACAAAGACAGAGGTATGATAAATCTCAAGTTCAATGTCATTACTGTAAGAAGTATGGTCATTATGCAAATGAATGTAGTAAGAAACAATATGACATTAGTAACAAACCAAGTGTAAATTTCACAAAAGAAAATCATACCCATGATAGCATGTTTTTATCTTGTAATGTAGCACAAGAAAAACAAAGTGATATGTGGTATCTAGATTTAGGGTGTAGCAACCACATGTCAGGGAACATAGAAATGTTTTCCAATCTAGATGAAAATGTGAAATATGAAGTGACATTAGGGACCGATCGCAAAGTTTCTGTCATGGGAAAAGGAAAAGTTAATATCCTAACAAAGAAGGGGAAGAAGAAGTACATCTCAGATGTTTACTTTGTCCCCAGTCTGAAGCATTAACCTCATAAGCATTGGACAACTCATGCAAAAGGGCTACAATGTCTTTTTAAAAAATGATGAGTGCACAATTTTGGATAGGCGTCCAAGTAGACAGTTGATTGCAAAGGTTAACATGAAAAACAATAGAATGTTTCCCCTAAAGATAAGATCAAATTTGGAAGAAGGTGCACAAGCACAACTATCAATGAACTCACAAGAGAATGGAAGAAAAAAGGCAGCTGTCACACAAGTGAACTATCAAACAGAGGTCAAAGATGAAAACTGATTATGGCATTTGAGATTTGGCATCTCAAATTTGGAGGTTTGAATTTGTTGCATAGGAAAGGAACAATGAAGGGATTACCACTCATAGAAAAACTGGATGACATATGTGAAAGATGCATCTTGGGCAAGCAACATAGGGAGACATTTCCAACAGGAAAGTCAGTAAGGGCAAAGGCACCTTTGGAGATTGTCCACTCGGATTTATGTGGACCAATGCAAAAACCATCAATTGGTGGTAGACACTATGTGTTGACCATCATAGATGACTACACAAAAAAGACATGGGTCTATCTCCTAAAACAAAAAAGTGAAGTGTTTGAGAGCTTTCGCCAATATAAAGCTCTTGTTGAGAACCAAAGTGGACACTACTTCAAATTCCTCAGGACTGACAGAGGTGGAGAATACATCTTAAATGATTTCCTTCGATTTTGCAGGGAGAATGGAATTCACAAGCAATTTACAACAAGATATACACCTCAAAAAAATGGTGTGGTGGAAAGGAAAAATAGGACCATTATGGAAATGGCAATGAGTATGTTGAAGGCAAAGCATTTGCCAAATGATTACTGGGCTGAAGTTGTCGCTTGCGCAACATATATATTGAATAGATGTCCAACTAAAAGCATTCAGAATATAGTTTCTGAAGAGGCATGGAGTGGAAGAAAACATAGTGTTACTCATATGAGAGTTTTTGGTTGTGTGGCATATGCCCATTTCCCAGGTGAGTTGAGGAAGAAGTTGGACAGCAAGGGGGAGAAATGTATATTTGTTGGATACAATGATGAATCTAAGGCATACAAGCTCTATAATCCATAAACAAAGAAGGTTATAATCAGTAGAGATGTGCAGTTCATAGAAGAGGAAGCATGGGATAGAAGTTTAAAGAAGACAGTCAATGTGAAAACCTATATACCACATGAGGACAAAGAGGAATTGACAGCAACAAACAATTCTTCAACAATGACTCTCTCTACACCTATTAAAGCGCAACAAAGCAAGCAACAAGGAACACCATCAACAAATAATAAGACAACATCATGTAGTCAAGCAAGTGCTTCTCCAAGCACGCCACAAATCACAACACCAAGTGACATGTCAAGCCCATCTTCAGTAAGCATAAAAAGACCAAAATTTAGAAATTTAAATGAGATCTATGAGCAAGACGAAGTTGATAGCAGCGCTGGTCTGAATTCCTTATTTGCTTTGTTTTTTCATGTAGATGACCCAATCCATTTTGAAGATGCAATCAAAGAAGAAAAATGGGTTGCGGCAATGGAGGAAGAAATAGAAGCAATAGAAAAGAATGACACATCGGAGTTAGTGAACCTTCTACAAGGAAAACAAGTCATTGGAGTGAAGTGGGGGTATAAGACCAAGAGCAATGTCGATGGGAAGATTGAAAGGCACAAATCAAGGCTAGTTGTCAAAGGATACAAGCAGCAGCATGGAAGATATTATGAGGAGACGTTCGCACCAACCACGAGGATGGAGACGGTACGTACAGTTGTGGCGATTGTTGCGCAACGTAAATGGAAAGTGTATCAAATGGATGTAAAATCAACGTTCTTGAATGGAGTGCTGAAAGAGGAAGTGTATGTTGTAAAACCACCTGGTTATGAGGTAGAAGGCAAAGAAGGAAAAGTGTATCAGTTGAGGAAAGCTCTTTATGGGCTGAAGCAAGCACCGCAAGCATGGTACAATAGGATAGATGCCTACTTATTGGACAATGGCTTCGACAAGTGTGACAGTGAGCCTACTCTCTACATCAAAGAGAATGATGATACGATTCTCATTGTTGTCTTATATGTAGATGAATTAATTTTTACTGGAAGTGATGATTTTCTCATCGCTGATTTCAAACAAGTCATGAAGAATGAATTTAAAATGACTGACTTGGGGTTGTTAAGATTTTTTTGGGCACAGAATTGAAGCAAACAGAAAATGGCGTTTTTATTTCTCAAGCAAGGTATGTAGCAGACATTTTGGAGAGGTTTAATATGCTGAACAACAAGCCCACACCAACTCCAACTATCATGGGGTTGAAGTTGAGCAAAAAAGATTGTAGCAACAATGTCAATCCGACATTATAGAAGAGCATGATAGGCATCTTGATATATTTGACTTCCACTAGGCTAGATATAATGTATACAGTGATTTTGGTGTCGAGGTTCATGGAAACACCCAAGGAGACACATTGGCAAGCAGCGAAAAGAATTCTAAGGTATGTGAATGGGACAAAACAATATGCTATTTTATACACCGCAACAAGTGATTTCAGGCTAGTTGGTTACACTAACAATGATTGGGTAGGAAGTGTTGATGACAGCAAGAGCACGTCAAAATATGTTTTTCATTTGGGTTCCGAAGCCATTTCATGGGCCTCCAAGAAGCAGCGAATAGTGTCATTGTCAACAACAGAAGCTGAATATGTCGCTGCAATAGCAACAATGTGTCAGGCAATTTGGTTGAGAAGGATGTTGAGGGATCTTCGCCACAACCAAGAGGGACCGACAACTATTTTTTGTGACAACACCTCAGCGATTGCATTATCAAAGAATTCCATTCACAGGAGGACCAAGCATATTGATGCTAAATATCATTTTATCAGAGAGTTGATTAACAACTATGAAATTGTGTTGTGGCATTGTAGGTCACAAGAACAATTTGCTGATATTTTCACAAAGCCATTAGCACGTGAAAGTTTTGTTTATCTCAGAGATTGTTTGGGAATTTTCAATGGCCGCAGTTATTATTAAGGGAGAGTGTTGGAAATATTACTGCCAACCACCGCCTTAAACACACTGACAACCAGCATGCTTGCCCAGTCAACCAGGTTGTGATTTTGTTTACAGGCAAAAGGACAGGGGTTAGAACAGAAGTTCAGAGCGAACCATTTCGCAACACATCATAGAGGTTAAAGCATTTAATGAAGTTTAATAAATAGATATGGTCAAACATTCATTCCGTGACTGTTGCTCACAATCCACACCACCTGCAAGATCATAAAATCATTTACTATGTAAAATCGTCCATGTTGAGTATTAAATATTTTCTCCATTATGTAATTAATGTCAAATTTGTGTTAGGATAAATATGCAAGTAAAATTCATTTGTAATGTTGGGCATGTTGAGCAAGTTAGGGAACGAAAGTCTGCGAGGTAGTGAGGAGAAAATCGTGGAGGAAATTTTGGTGTGCCCATGAAAAACCAGTTTTCACAGTAAGTCTTTTGTATTTTACTTGGAGCAGCAACCTCCAATTTATCACGCCAATGTATTTTGCTATGTTTCATATTATAATAAAAAATATTTCATGAGTAGATCTACCGCAACTATTTTTATTTTACTCTGTTACCAAAGATTTACCTTTCCGCAACTGAAGTTGACCTTGCTTACTTTGCCACAACCAATTTCTGAGTTACACTACCCCTAAATTTATTTTTCTAACAAAATCACCCCGAACGAGAAAAGAAAATGAAATTTCGATGAGGGGATTCGGAAAGTGAATACTTTTGTAAAATTGGATTCGGTTTACACAGGTGAAAGCCTTTAATTAAGGGGGGAAGCATGGTATTCTTTTCTAAGTGAAAAACTTCCACTGTAGAGTGGACCGGTTGGTGGACAAAACATTTTTTTTTCAGAAGAAAAAAAGCATAATGTATTATATTGAGTCAATATAATAATCAAATGTACATATAGGTATAGTCCAGATCAGCAACCTGGATCATATGATCATATGTCCGAAATAGAGATGCAGCATAGATCAGATAGCTGGCACATAGAGGCAAAATAAAAATGATGGATCATATATGAAAATGATGTGATATAACCGATATACGCAAAAGTCCAGAATTACAAAAATGTGAGATATAGTTCACGGATAGCCAGGTAAATTCAAATATCAGAGGAGCCATAAACCATAGTCCAAGTGGCATAAGTATTGTCCAAGATGGACATGAAAGGAGCAGCTGAGTCATTGAATATTTTGGAGTTCCGCCATTTCCAAGTATGCCAGAGAAAGATAAGGATGAGATATCGCCGAGGGGCTCTTTGCCAGCTCCACCAGATGAAAGCTGCATGGGAAGAGTCAAAAACAGTGAGTGGGAAAACAAAAGTATTTTCCAATACATACCAGATTTTTTGTATAGATGGACATTGGAAAAACATGTGAAAATTTGTTTCTTCATCTGCTTCACACATCGTGCATCTGCTAGGACCATGCCAACATCATCTCCTTAGATCGTCCCATGTGAGGTTCTTTTTGTGGAATACCAGCCATGCAAAGTGGATGTATTTCAGAGGAAAACCTGCCTTCCAGAAGACCATCGGAAAGGACACATGAACTGGAGAAATCCTGGAAAGAATCATATCTGAGTATATGTCACGAACAATCATAGCCTTCCGGGCATTGGATACAGACCATGTGAGATGATCAACATTTCCATATCGATGAGTACCACATCTGTTTAAGATCTTCGTGATGGATTTCTAGATGCCTCCCAGAACATCCGGCAAGCAATGTGCATTTTCGTCCTTCCAAATTGGGGAAGAGCCTTGCCAAGCTTCAATGAGTTTGTTCCATGTAAAAATTCCACGCCTATGAAGATATGTAGATAGATTCTCAGGAATGGATATATCACAATGACCACACAAAATGGGGTCAATACCAATGAGTACACGGCAACCTGTGAATAACCTCCATTTCAATCGCGTGATGAAATATGATTCAATCTTCCGAAGGCTGAGCCATATTGCAGATCCCTGTCGAGGCCCGATAGTCCGAGTTTTGTACCAGTATTCCAATTGACTTCCTTTCATGTATTTCTGTCTGATAATATTGCTCCATGTACCATCACCAAAAATTCCCCACCATAAGGTGCGGCATAAGAGTGCCCGACCAAAATATCTTAAGTCCTTTAAACCCCAACCACCAAGATGTTTTGGAGTGGAAATGGCATCCATTTTGACAAGATGGAATTTCCGATGCACAGACGATCCACCCCATATGAAATTTTTCGTGATCTTGTTCATCCGGAAGGTAGAATAAATGTGCCCAATATACAGATAATTGAGACAAGACCGATGTAGATAATATTACTCTGCTAGCCAGCGAAAGGGCCTTGTATTCCCAAGACGATATTTTTTGAAGTATCTCTCTATTAAGCATTCCCAATCTTTAGTAGTATAACCGTTTGCTTTTAGATGAAATCCCAAATATTTAATACCATTTTGGAGCAGACATGAGACAATGCCAAACATAGCGGCAATTCTATTAATCAGATCCAGATTAGTTCCATTATGGTAAATAGTGGATTTAGACTTGTTGATGAGAAGTCCTGTGGCTTTTTGGAAATTAGCAAGAATGTCGAAAAGGAAATTCCATGAGTCCTGACATAACATAGCACATAGAAGAACATCATCCACAAATAGATTGTGAGATATAGAAATATACATGCTAATCTTGATGGGCCGACAACGGTTTTCATTAACAGCCTTGTTGATGTGTAAACTAAGAGTATTCATGGCCAAAATGAATAAAATGGGGGCAAGAGGACATCCCTGGCGGAGGCCTCTTTCAGCAAGAAAATATGAGGAGGGAATGCCATTGATATTTATGGCGTAATTGACGTTTTCAACACATGCCATAATCCATTTGATCATCTCAGGCCGTAGACCAATTTTCTCCAGTAAACATCTGATATAGCCCCAGTCCAAACAATCATATGCCTTTTGTAGATCTATTTTTAGGATTGCCGCATCAATATCCTTTGTGAACATGGAGAACATGCATTCCTTTGTGTTGGCTACAGCGTCAAGTATGTTACGACCCTTCAGAAATGCATGTTGATCTTTTGATAGGAAGGAAGCCAGAGTGCCTTTTATATGCTCAGCAATGATTTTAGATATAATCTTGAAAGATATGTTGCATAAGGAGATCGGTCTGAAATCATGGAAAGTATCCGCGTCCCTCTTTTTTGGAATTAGTGCAATCAGTGTGGATGAAGTGAGATGATGAATGCACCCAGTCATTCGAGAGTCCTCAATCATCCTAATGAGATCCTGCTTGATGATGTCAAAAATATGAATGTAAAATTCAATGGTCCAGCCGTCGGGGCCTGGACATTTGTCCTTGCTGAAAGCCTTGAGGATTCCATAGAGTTCTTTCTCAGTAACAGGTTGTGACAGAGATTCATTCTTTGATTCATCGAACATTGTTGGAAATAGTTCGATGCCCCATAGGATGTCCTAAATGGCGCTTCCCTTTCCCCTGCTGTATTGGTGTTTAAAATGATTGAGCGCAGCATTTGTAATATCTTGTTGAGAGTAGAAGAAATATCCCTTACTGTCACAGATCCTCCATATAGCATTCTTTTCTCGTCTGGCATTAGCGAATTTATGAAAGAATTGTGTGTTCCGGTCCCCTTCTTTGAGCCATAATGCTCTGCTCTTTAGTCTCCAAGTGGATTCCTCCTGTTTAAGTAAGTGGAGTTTGTATCGAGTGAGCTCTCTGATACGTCGCTTGGTGTCGAATGGGAGAGTATTGGGGTCCATAGAATTGGATATGAAATCCAGTTCCCACTGAATATTCAGAAGAGATAACCGATCCTTCTTTTGTTTATCCCTTTTCCATTCCTTAACTTTAGAGCGCAAATATACCATCTTTTCTCTAAAAGAGGGAGGAGAAGAGTGAGGTTCGATAGGCAAATAGTCCTTCCAAGCATTGGATACAATGGAATTTAAATCCGGATCCTCCAGGAAGGTCCGGTTGAATTTAAAAGGAAATCCCTGTTTGAATCGCATATTCCTCCAGTGAATAAATATGGGCCGATAGTCCGATATATATTCATTCCCGATTGAGAAAAAGGGCATACCCATCGCACCAATTATATCTGCATGAATGATAACATGATCAATGCGTTTGGAAATATAAGCTTGGCCGGCCCGGCCATTGTCCCATGTGGGCTTCGAGTCCGATGGAACAATGTCAACAAAGTTCCTGATTAAAATATTGTTCTTAATGAAATCAGCGAGCGGGTCCATCTTCCTGCCACATCCCCAACATTCATTACGACTTAATGTGAAATTTAAGTCACCAGCAATCATCAGATGTTTAATGTCACATAGATCAGATGAGAAAAACCATTCCCAGAATGGGAATCTGTGTTGGTATGGAGCATATGTGTTTAATACATTGATGGGGAATCCTCTTCCTCGAAAGTTTGCGGATATCATAATACCAGCAAAACATTTATACGCTTTGGAACGTATCCATTGTGGATCCCACAGAACGGCGAGCCCCCCAGATAGGCCTGTGGCATCTAAAGCCACCAAATACCATGAAGGGAACATTTTACGGAAATAAGAGATGGAAGAATGCCTGCAGTGCATAGTTTCTTGAATGAGAATTAATTTTGGACGAGCAGATGAGAATATGTGCTTTAGTGCAAGAAATTTGGGACCAGCACCGAGCCCCCGAATATTCATGGATACAATATCAGTCATTTTGAAGAGTGGCCAGCCCCATCTGCTCTAAGAGGCTGTGAATATGACATATCATAGATGGGGACATCCACCAGAGATAAATTGCACACCTCGCATTCAGGAATATTTGATCTCCCCCTGAAATGACGAGTACCACCCCGAGATTTTTTCCTAACAGTAATGTTCTTTGCAGACTCCGGACTAATGATAGGGGAGGCACGTCTAGAAGGTTTATGAATAGTGAGGGGTTCTAATTCCAATGATTTTTTCTAAGGAGGAGGTCGATGTCACTGTCAAAAAGGTTAACAGGGGATGTAACAGGGGAATTAGCGGGAGTGACATCAATGAGAGGTTCCTTCCCCTTTGAAGACGATGGAAGGTTGGCGATTGAAGGGGAGGAGGATGATATAAAAATGGAGAGAAGCCTAGAGAAAGATCCTTGAGATGTAGAGGAGAGGGGGAACGAATAGCAGGATCATTACGCGGCTCCGGGATAGAGTCACAAGGTAGAAAAGATGGGATTACCGACGAGGGACGATCATGAATAACCCGACCATCATTATATAATACATGTGCTGGAGATGGGATCCGCTCAGAATGACTCGGAGAGACAGGCGATGGACGAGATGATTCAACAGGCTGAGACCCGGGGAAAAGTTCAGTCGCATGGATACCCATTGAAGAAGACTTCAAGCAGTGCATGATTCTGCGCTTATGGGTAGATTTCCGGGGACAATTTTTGATAAGGTGGCCAGTCTTGTGACAAGCGGCACAACGAAAGGGGATACCCCAGAAATCCAAACACTGGGATATCTTCAAACCATGCCAAGAGATCTCAATATGGTCTGGGTAGCCACCTCTGTAGGAACGTTCAATAAGGATCCATGCAATTCTCTTATCTTTCTCACCAATACACCACGGGTCAACATATATAAAGCGCCCGATTGAATTACTAATGATCTCAAGAATCTCTTTTGACCACATTTCAAATGGAAGATTTGGGAGTTTAACCCAAATCAAGTTGTTGGATGGAGTATTTTTCTAATGGGTCATATCCAATGTACCATCGATGGAGAGAAAGAAAACTCCTTTTATAGACCCAAGGACCCCGGAGAATAGCATCGGCATCGGCGGCATTGAGGAAATGGAAACAGTACGAGTCCTTCATGAGATGGGAGATGATGGGAGTATACCCAATCACCAGCTTCCAGTGGGAAGCAATCCATTTTCGCATCTCCTCATCACACATCTCAGGAAAGTGCCAACGACCAATCAGAGCAAGATTCTATAAGCTATCAATTCTTTCCGTGAGATGTACATTGTCCAAATCGATGGTAGGAGGGGGGGGGGCGATGTTTTAGCAGGGTTCCGAGACTTGTTATACTGAACGCGGAGCCCCGAATCACCATGATGAATATGAGCCCGAGAGGACCCCACACCTGGGGCCCCGAGAGAATCATGGAAGAATGGATGGATAGCTACGCGGTCCAAGGTGGATCGCCACCCACCTGAGTGCTTGTCCGAAGCCCAAGTCTTCTCGGCCATAATCGTGGCCTGAATCATCGCCTCCGTGGCAGATGATTCAGACGCACCTTCCATCTGAGATGACAGAAGCAAGATAGGGCAAAAAACGGTCGGGACTCTTACCAAGATAGGATAACAGATCCTAATTCTTGAATAAAGTACAAGGTATTAAAAAGGAAGTACAGAAGACCAAGAAAATACAAAGCCTGGATAATAAAGACCAGATACAGAAGAAAAAGAGATCAGCCACATCCGTATGGAGGAAATACGGACTCGAAGACTCGAGAAGAAAAAAAGAGTCGGCACTGCCAAAACACATCAGATACGAGGCATATGGAATACAGAAAGCTAGGTATCATATAAGAAGGAAGTCATCCTCTTGCCGGCAAATAGGCCCAAATAAAGAAGAATCTAGATGTTCAGTACATCTTCAGCCTCTAAAAGGACATAGGAGGATGTCGAACCCAACCCCGAAGAATAAAGAAAGAGGATAAAGGACGAAAGGGCATAAAAATCCCGGGGTCGAAATAAATAATGCCAGAAAAAAAGCCGGTAGAGAGCGGGAAAGGGACGTAACTAGAATGAGAGCAGAGCCAAGACGAGCCAATACAGACCAGCTATGTGGAAGGAGGATCATGACAGTCGATACAACAATAGTAGACCTTAAAAATACACCACCGGTCTCCAATTCTGAAGCGTATGTTGGAACATGGCTTGTATATGTAAAAAAAACCTCTAAGAAATTGGAAAACAGAAGATAGCATATTAACAAGAAAGGGATATGTACAGCCAGGCTATGTATGAAGAAGGAAGCCCATGAAGTAGATAGCCAAGATGATCAGGTATCTATAAGCCTCTAGGATATGACCATATCTAAACAGACCATGTACCATTGAAACAGGTGTAGAAAATAGACCATATCTAAGCATGTAACCATCATTGTAGGAAACCAGAACTTATCATGATACCAGCATATATAAAAATAAACCATAGATGATTATAATACATAGACTATTGTGTAATCTATCAGAGAATAACTCATATAGAAATGTAAACCATGATTATAACAGACGGCAAAATAAAACGTGAAACTAGACCTGTACCTGGACAGCATGCCGAGGAAGAAAGACCATCCACCGCCAGCAAAGAACCGAACCAGGAGAGCGAGATAAACAGAGGGTCAAATGGTAACCGAGAACCCCAAGAAATGATGGTTTTCGCAAGGAACAGGTGATGACAATGACCCAAAGAGTAAAAATGGTATCCGAAGGAGAAGCCCGGTATAAATGGAAGAACTGAGATGGGAGGCCAATACATGAAGGATAGTGGACGTGTCACTGTAGAGTATAGCATGCAACACTGGCAACCAATGTGTAGACACGACACAGCGGAAGGTTCAAGGATTTAAACACGAGAACGACAAGTAGATTAGTGGGGGGAGAGACTTACCCATAGTGGATAACTTGCCTGAACAGGATTAGAAGTCGCCATAGATGCCGCGCCCTGGTTGGTTGCTGAAACGGCAGCTTCCTCCCGATCCACATGCCCCAGTTGTACAAAGGACAGTTGGTGGACAAAACATTATAGAAAGAAGTGGCTACAACCGTTAGCTTTTTTAAAAAGATATAAAGTGAAACCGCTGATTGCAAAACTAGGACTATACCTCATATATCTGATGATTTGGATAATCAAAAAATAATTTCTATTAGTGAAATAGTTCTAAGAATATTTTCCATTGCTAAAACAGGACTCTGCGGCTTCATCGTTGATCAATCTGCTCTCATTATTTAAGTTACATGCATAACTTGAAACAAAAACTATATGAATTAGTTGCGTAAACATTCTAACAAGCATAACTTGAAACAAAAAAAATATATGGATATAACATCTCTGCACAAAGTATCGCGTGAGATATACATTTAAAAGGAAAAATTGAACATTTTTATTTTTATTCATCCATTCGGCATGACATTTTCTGCGAGATATAGATTCATAGAAAACCACAACATATTTCTGTATAATTTTATAAAAAACAATTTCTAGGTTTTTGAAATGCTTTAACTAATGAGAAACCAATAAAGTCAGAATTGGCACTTCGGTGGGAGTAGTTGTAAATTTTTAACTAACGATACGTTGATCTCCGATATCATCCTATAGAGGAGCGCTTTCTCGAACCACATGAATCAGATTCTTACAGATGAAGGGTTAGTCCAGGACTAGACCCACATTCGTTGGTAGTCTGGGACAAAACCCACATTAGTGGAGAAAAGATTATAGAAATATGTAGCTGCAAGCCCTACCTTTTTCAAAAGAAATGAAGTGAAACTTCAGATTCAAAAACCAGAAGCAGCTTAGCGGCTTCATTGTCGATCAATCGACTCTCATTATTTAAGTTATTTGTTGTTACCAGTAGCATGTTACCATGTTACATGCATAACTTGAAACAAAAAAATATATATGGATATAACATGTTTGAACAATCTGTCGCATGAGATAAACATTTAAAAATAAAAGGAAGGCTTGAACATATTTTTTTAACATTCGACACCACATTTCCTTCGACAATACATTAACTGAAAACCACAAGATATTTGTATATCAATATATAAAAAAAGGATTTTAACACATTGAAATATTTTATTTTATTTTTAAATGCTTAAAGTAATGAGAAACAAATAAAGTGGGAATTGTTGCTTCTGTAGTTTTGTCATATAGTAGAGGGATTCCAGAAAGCACCCGAAGTAGATTTTGCCAAAGTATTTTGTTTATTTTTCTAGGGTGGGGTTTAAAGGTTAGTCCAAGACCAAACCCACATTCATGTGTGGTCCAAGGCAGTCCCAAAATACCAAATTTGTGAAAAAAAAAGTTGACAGTCTCGGCGATAGGCAATAGTGGAGTGTGAAACTTTAGAAGTAAGGTGTTTATTCTCCACGACCTATTCTATTGCTGGATAAGAAAGACTTTCTCAACATTAATAAAAAAAAAAAATATGTATTCCATTGTCATGAAGGAAAAATTAATGAAACAATAAACAAGACAACATACATGAAAATAAATTAAACACTAAAAAAATCAGCGTAATTATGAAATACCGAAACCCTCGTTTACTTGCATGTTGATGAAGGGTATCGCCACTGGTAGGAAGTGATCATCCAGAGAAAACCTGTGAGAATGGAAAATAATGAAGATTCAAAAACTCTGCAAAAAAATTCAAGAACGCTGGCATGAATGGAGGTCGCAAATAGAAAACGATGTCGAAAATCTGCATGGAATTTCTTGCCTGTGGGGGCGAACAATTGTCTACACCGACGTCGTGTCGGGCTAGAGCACCGGGGTTACAGAAGGGTCGTCGCAACGCGGCTGTGAAAATGGCTTTTGGAGTTAGGGTTTGTGGGAGGCCGTTATACAGTAACGAAGAGTCTTTCAACCAAAGACGTTGATCTAATCCTACAAAGGCCACTAGAATTAATCCTAGAATTAATGGAGATTAGACAATTATTGTTACATAGTTATGATTGTGCTTTTCTTGGTCATTCATAACTATCATTCAGGGATTTGATTTACTATTTCTAACAAAGTGTATTTATTTATTGTTTGAGTTTAATGTGAAGCCTAAGCGAGGTATTTGCTTGTAAGTGTTTCTGGTGGCACCTGTGAGCTGCTCTTGTGTTGTTTGTCAATTCATGTCTTCCGTGTGTAACTCTTGACATGGTATCAGAACTGCAGCACTGGTAATCCTGTAGACTGAGTGAAGGGAGCGACTATAGCAAAATCGCCGCAAGTATTGTGTGGAAAAGTACGACGACCGCCCTATGACACTTTGCCCATGCGACCTGTTCGTTCATCGGCACGAGTGGTTGATAGAGCTTTGCAGATACGTGTTGTTTTTCAGCGAAGATTTTCGCGATCCTGTGGTTGGTAAAAGCGCTGAGTGGCTGAAGCTGTATGTGACTACGAGGGTTGCGTGGTGTGTGTGGTGGCTAGATCTACTGCGGTTTTTTACACAGGCATGTTGTGTGGGATCTGTTTTGGTGTGGCACTTTGGAGCGTGTAGAACGCTGCAGGATTGTCGCAGAAAGGAGCTCGCACTTGCCTGTGGGAGGCCCTGTCATTTAATTGATTAGAGGCCTGCATTGCGAAAGGAGGTTGAATCCTGCATGGAAGCCAAGGGCGTTGGACCTGCGTCGAGAAGGAGGTTGGATCGCCAAGCACAACTGCAAGGAGGAGTGAATTGCCAACTGTAGTGTGAGGGATGCGTGGAGACTGCGTGGTGATGGGCTGCCTGGTAGACTCACCAACAGAGATGCGAGGAGGAGGTCGTAGCAGCGTTCAGAAGGCCGTGTGGAAAAGTCGCCCACTGTCTTGCTAAGGGAGTAGTGCTAGACAGACGTGAGTGCCACCCACTGTCTCACTGAGGGAATAGCATTGGACAGACGTTGGCTTCTATGTTGGCGTGGTGAGCGTGGAGTATGGTGAATGTTGGTGGAGTGAAATCCTTCATGCATTAATCCGGCCAATGTGAGCTGCAATGTCGCCAAAATCCAAACCAACCTCTCGTTAACCACTGCATTTACTATCAGACATCTGCCAGATTAAAGTTTTTCTGACACAATTTGTGGCCCTTGCAAATATCGTTGAGATAATTATAGTTTTTTTTAATTGAAGTTTTATTTTCAAAGCTTTAATTAAAAAAATTTGGAGTTATTTTAATTGAAGGGCTGCTATTATTTTGAAGAGAATTCTTCTTTTGATATTAAAGGGAGACTGTTTTTTTTTAAAAGAAGAGAATCTAGGGTCAGCATTTTTTTTGTTTTGTAAAGGAGATCTGGGGTTTATTTAAATTATTGAAGGATTTATTCATTCAAGATGAATAATAAAATTGTAGAAGCTTATCTTAATGAGTGCAATAAGCTTGATGGTTCCAATTACACAAATTGGAAGTTTAAGCTCCAGACTTTGCTTGAGGGACAACATGCCTATGGCATTGCCACCGGTGATGAGGTCAAGCCGACTACTGCAATTGATGGATCGAATAAAACGATTCAAGACTGAGAGAAAAGGGAAATGAAGGTGAAGGTTCTTCTTAAGTTATCAGTCAAAGGTTGCATCATCCCTCATATTCGGGATTGCAAGACAATGAATGACATCTAGACGATTCTCAAAGAGATGTACGAGATCAAGAACACTAGTCAAACTTTATACCTTAGGAAGAAGATTCTCTCAATCAAGATGGAGGAGAATGAGTCTGTTTCTTCATTCATATCCCGGATAAAGGAAGTTAAAGATAAACTAACTGATATCGGTCAGACCATGGAAATGATGATCTGGTGATGATTACTATAAATGACATGATGGATGATTATCAGATGTTTATAATGGGATTGAATGCAAGAGAAAAGCCTTCAGGCTTTGAAAAGCTCACTGGGATCTTGCTACAAGAAGAGGAAACGAGGTTGTCTCTCAAACTTCAAAATCCAGATCTTGCATTTATGACAAAGTTCAAGCCAAAGGGGAAAGCAGTCGCTAATCACACGAAAGGAAACACATCAAGAAAAAGGACACCACAAGGTATGACCTCGCATAAACATGACTTTTCTCCTAAATGCTTTTATTGTGGTAATATAGGCCATATTGCTAAATTTTTCCATAAGAAAAAGGCAGATGGGGAGAAGTACACGCAGAGAAGACATGCAAGTCATTTGGTTGATGCAGATATAGATCAGAATCAGGATGTCAAATTGTTTATGGCTGAGGCTAAGACTGCTTTAGCTACCGAGGAGCATGAATTAGATATTTGGTTCATAGATTTTGGAGCCTCCTCACATATGACAGGTAAAAAGAAATGATTCAGAAATTTTAGAGAATCCAACACTAGAGTAAAAGTATACCTTGGAGATAATAGAGGGTATGAGATCAAGGGACATGGAGATGTTTTTGTTACTCTGCCTGATGGAAAGATCAGGAATATATTTGATTTGTGGTATGTCCTGGTATTAAGAAGAACCTGATTTCTGTATCAAAGATTACAGATCAGGATCTCAAGGTAGAATTCTTTAAATCATATTGTATTATTAAAGACTTGTTGGACGAGATGAAGCCTATTGCTACAGGTACTCGTATAGGGGGACTCTTCAAACTGGATGTGAAGAGTACACCACAACAAGCATTGATGTCATCGGATAAGTCTGCTAAAAATTTGTGGCATGAGTAACTTGGGCACATCAATTTCAGTGACCTTCTTCTGTTGTAGAACAAAGGTATGGTAGATGGTATTCCTATTTTGAAAATGTTGCATATTGATTGTGAAGCATGTGCATTCGGTAAACAACATAGAGATGAATTTCCTGTGATTAGAGATAGGAGACAAAGGGATACACTCGAAATTATGCACATTGATTTATGTGGCCCTATGCAGACAAGATCGTTAGGGGGGGCCTACTATTTTCTAATCTTCGTTGATGATTGTAAAAGATTCACATGGGTGTATTTTCTTAGACAGAAGAGTCATTCTTTTGAGTATTTCAAGCAATTCAGAAACATGATTGAGAAGCAGACATGAAAGTTCATCATGATTCTTCGATCAAATCAAGGCAAAGAATTCAAGAAAGGGGATTTCAACAAATACTATAAAGAGCATGGGATACAACAACAGTTTACAACACCTTACACTCCTTAGCAGAATGGAGTAGCTGAGAGGAAAAACAGAACACTGGTGGAGTGTGCTCGCATTATGTTGAAAGGTAGGAATATAACTAATGGTTTTTGGGCAGAAGATGTCAATACTACAGTATATTTGAAGAATAGGAGTCCCACTAAAAGTTTTGATTATAAAACTCCTTTTGAAGCATCGTTTGGCTTCAAGCCTGCAATAAGTCACTTTAGAGTATTTGGTTGTAAAGCTTTTGCGCATGTTTCCAAAGAGAACAGGAAGAAGTTAGATTCAAAGGCCATTAAATGTACCTTCATTAGATACTACAGTGAGTATAAGGCTTATAAATTGTTTGATCCTTCTACTCAAAAGGTGTTCGTTAGTAGAGATGTAGTATTCCATGAACAGGTTGATGATGGAAATCCTGTTCAAAACAATGAAGAATGGCATGTACCTTTACTTTCAGTTGAGGATGTTGAAACAGGAATCAGTCAACAACAATAGCAACATCAACAACAACAACATTAGCAACAACAACAACAACAACAGAATAAAGATGAGGAAATTGAGTTCAACTCATAAAGAGAAGAACGTACCAGAATAGTTGAACCCCCACTGCTCAAGAGATCTAGCAGGCGGAAACAGTTACCAGCTCGATATAGGGATTCTGTGTTCATCACTGGTATGTAAAACATTGCAAAACCTTCTAATTTTTATGAAGCTAGTAAGAGATCTGAATGGAAGGAAGTAATGAAAGAGGAATATGAATATATTATTAAGAACAATACCTGGGATTTAGTAAAGCTTCCTCATGGTAAACAACCCATAGGTTGTAGCTGGTTATTTAAATTGAAATTTAAAGCAGATGGGTCTATTGATAAGCATAAAGCAAGGTTGGTTGCAAAGGGGTATTCCGAGAAAGAAAGTATTGATTTTGAGGAAACATTTGCTCTTGTTGCAAAATGAAATACCATTAGATTGATTATTGCTTTAGCCACTAAGCATCATTAGAAAATATATCAATTAAATGTTAAATCTACTTTCTTAAATGGTGATTTAAAAGAAGAAGTATACTTAATGTAGTCTGAGGGGTTTGTTAAGAAGGGAGAAGAGAATTTAGCCTGTAGACGAAAAAAAGCTTTATATGGTTTAAAACAAGCTCCTAGATTTTGGTACGACAAAATTGATTCATTTTTCCTCATGCATGGTTATAAACGGAGCAAAAACGATCCTAATTTGTATACTGTGTTTAATGATGAGAGACATACAGTGTTGATTTCTTTATATGTAGATGATCTGTTCATGATAAGGAGTGCAAACAATCTCATTGAAGAAATCAAGTAGCAGTTATCATAGAAATTTGAGATGAAGGACCTTGGAGAAATGCATTACTATTTGGGTCTAGAAGTTTTAAGAGATTCAAGCGAAACTTTCTTGTCCCAGGGTAAGTATGCTAAGAGTTTGTTGACTAAATTCAAAATGGATGAGTGCAAGGCTACATTTGTGCCTTTACAACAGAACAGTAAACTTCAGGTGGATGATGGTTCGAAATATGCAGATGCAACATTGTACAGGTAGTTGGTTGGTAGTACTATCTATTTGACTACAACGAGACCAGATCTAGCTTATGCAGTGAGTGTTTTGAGTCAGTTCATGACTTGACCTCATGAAAACCATTGGATTGCAGCGAAAGAAGTACTGAGGTATCTGCGAGGAACTTCAGACTTTGGTATTTTGTATTCTGACTCATTTGATGTTAGTTTGACAAGTTATACAGACTCTGATTGGGTGGGAACTTTAGATGATAGAAGATCAATTACAGGTTACACCTTCAGCATTGGGTCCGAGATCATCTCTTGGTGTAGCAAGAAGCAACATACTGTAGTCTTATCCTCAGCAGAAGCAAAATATCAAGCTATGTGTGCAGTAGCATGTGACGCAGTTTGGTTGCGCAAACTTCTCCAAGATGCAGGGCAAGAACAGACAAAAGCTACAGTTATCAATTGCGATAATCAAAGTTCCATCAAATTGGCCTACAACCCTGTGTTTCATAAAAACACTAAGCACATAGACACTCAATTTCATTTTGTCAAGGAAAAGGTGCAGTCCAACGAAATTTGTGTTGAATATTGTAATTCTTGTGATAATATAGCTGATATATTTACTAAGCCTCTGGGAAGGCTGAAGTTTGAATTTTTTAGGGACACATTAGGCGTGTTTAATAACCCATTCTCCATTAAGGGGGAGTGTTAGAATTAATGGAGATTAGGTGATTATTGTTATGTAGTTATGATTGTGTTTTTCTTGGTCATTCAGTTCCTATCATTCAGGGATTTGATTTACTATTCCTAACAAAGTGTATCTATTTATTATTGGAGTTTAATGTGAAGCCTAAGTGGTGTATTTGCTTGTAGGAGCCCCTGGTAATCCGCATCTGTAAGCTCCCCCTGTGTTGTTTGTCAATTCATGTCTTCTATGTGCAACTCTTGACAATTGAAACAGTGAATGAGACAGCAAAGACCACCGTGAAATCTACCATTTGCAGTGATCCCTATGTAGTGCAGGACAACTAGACACTGTAGAGGGGTTGGATTTTAATTGGTGAGTTTGCGGCTGGTTATTTTCTCGTCGTGCATGGTGGATTTCCCACATTAGTGGCATGGACATAATCGGCCTAGTTTATATGAATGCCGACTAATGACATGTTTTCAGGAATATGTGTGTTGATTTATGGGATGTGTTCACAAATGTATGCTGCGACTTTGGACACGTGTGTGACGACTTTAATAAACATTTAATTGTACATTAAAAACTTCTCGGTGCCACCTCGCGACCTCGGCTGGTGACAAGAGACTATGCACTTTAAAAACGCACATCCAATAAATATTATATTTTATCATTTATTACCATAGAAATATTATATTTTATAAAAAAACATAATCACATTTAAAAAAAAATAAAATATCTTATTATTTTCTTAAAAGTGTTAAATCATTGTCATTAATAAATGTTAAGCATCAACGCTATTACATAAGATGTAAGAAAAAATGATATATTTAATAATATATTTTTCATTCAAACATATGAGCAAATTTCATAACTGATGCTTTATCGAATTTAGAATGTAATTGATTTTATTAAAATATTAAAATAGATTATTATGTTAACTTTTAATGTTTTTTTTGTATTGAAATGTTATGTTATGTTTATTTCAATAAATTTGTTAAAGGAAACAATAACACTGTGTAAACAAAAATATATGAAGAAAATATTTTTAAAGATTTGAATGTAATGGTTTTTAAGTTAATGTTTGACTATATATAAGAAGTGTTTGATAAAACCAAACTTTAATTTCCCTCTTTGGAGGTTGAATTACCACCGTGACAGTTATAATGAATTATCCGTGCATGTAGACATCCTTGTAATGACACTATGTTTGGCATGGGAAAATGTTAAAGGTGTGTTGTGTCTGGCGTTGAATTTAATTTTGGGTGTGATATATGTCACTATGTAATTAATTTGATGAAAAATGAGTTTTCATTTGGGTTTGATGTACTCCCTATTAAATTAATTAATTAAAAAAATATTTTTTACTTCATATAGAAACACGATATATAATAAAGTAATTTAATATACAAAACTGAATGGATAGTGTTTCTCTACCTTTTCAAAACAATGTCAAATTCATAATGCTTTTCAAAATAATGTCAAATTCATAATGCTAATAACACATTGTAGACACAATTACTAAGGAAATTGAAGTGAAAGATTAACCACATTTATTTATTATTATTATTATTTTTAAATACATATTTAAAATTTTATTTTGAAATTTGTGATTTCTATTTTTTTCATATATATATTTATATTTTTATAATTAAAAATTTTAATTTTGATATCTAAATATTTATGTTTCACATTTTAATATTTTTGCATTTTGATATTTTAATCTTTTAATATTTTAATATTTTTATTTTGATATTTGATGTTATTTTTAGCGTAATATTTTTGTAGTTTTTGCTTTTGGAAAATTCATTAGATATTAATAGTGTGGATCTTCACACACTATTTTTTTTCATAGCACCCCTTCGAAATTTACATAGGTGTCACAATGGGTTGCATAGGTGTATTATGTCGTTCTCATATATGTGATGTGTGTGCTTTCACTATAGCATGCTCTACATATATGTATTGAGAAAATTATGATATGAATTGAGAAATGGCATGTTAACTTGTCATATGAATTGAGAAATAGACATATTAGTTTTGTTTATGTATATAATATGTTCAATGCATATTGCTATAAACATTGTTATATTTCTAAATCTTGTTATTTGTTGGGTTAAACCCTTGGGTTTATAGAGTTGTTACCTAGGTTTTATTGTTCCCTTCCCTTTAAAAAACTATGATACGAATTGAGAAATGGCATATTAACTTGTCATATAAATTGAGAAATAGACATATTAGTTTTCCTTAAGTTTACAATCTGTTCAATTCATATGGATGTACTAATTGGTATATTGATTAGGGTTGATTTGTTGGGTTTCACTGTTAGGTTTATAGTATTGTTACCCAAGGTTTATTATTCGCTTCGCTTTAAAATATTTATAAATGGAGAATGTTTTGTTGTCAAAAGAACTTATGATGTGGTTGGTTTCCATAGGAAAATTGCTACATTGGACGTTTTTTGTATCTCATCTTTCCAAAATATTCATACATTGTTTTTTACATGTTCCAATGTTGAATATTATGTGCATTTCGTTGACATCGTTTTTGTTCTGTTGTGCCATGAAACTTGAAACACCTTCTTTTCTTTCAGTAAATTTCTTTGTGTAACCATGGATGCAACTATTTAGGGGTTTTGACCATTTGAAATTATTACACTTGTTTTTCGTTGCCTTCCTTTGTCTGTGTTGATGAGATTAAAGCTTGTTTGCAAACAATGGTGTCTTTTGTTGGAAGATCCACTCTTTCTTGCTCTTTGTAATCGTTCTGCTGTTAAAGAGTTTGACTTTATTGCTTTAGTAGTTCATAGAGGCCCTAGTTGTTTTGTTGGGTCTTACCTTAGTGATAAGGGAGTAATATCTTCCATGCTTTTCGCTTTTCTTGAATCTGGATTTCAAATTAAAAGCTCTGCTGGATTGATGATTCTATTCAGTTCACCTCCTAATTCTTTCAGTTTTATAAGTTTCTTTCTTGTCAATCGTTTTACAAAAATGTTTAGAAAGATTACTTTTCTCATCTTGGTGAGCAAGGATTCTTATCTGTTTTACAAAACGCTAGCCCTTGAAAATACATTTGGGTTGTTTTGAAAGAAGTTTGCTATGAGATGGATCAACAATTTTTACTCTATAGCAACGATGACATGGTTTGGCAGAGAACAATACTTCCTTAATGGTGGCATCCCATCACCTAAGGAGGCTATCTTTTATAAAGGATATATATATATTTTTTTTGGTTGTATTTGGACAAAGATTATGATGATTATCCTACGTATGGGTACACTATATATTGGCTAGACCTACAAACGAAAAGTTGGGGTTTTAATTTTGTGCCTATTTCATACATATGGTTTATGGAAATAGGGCACTACAGGAATGGACTTCTTTGTTCTTTGAATAACGGTGCTACATATGTTTAGTCACTAGAAGAAATTGATAATTTTGAAATTGGACAACCTTCAAATGAATGAACTGTTGAATATTTTAAAGATGATAGGGGGTTCAAGTAGACATTTCTTAAGGAGATTTCTATGGAAATAAACAGTAAATGCCATGGGGTGCTTTCCTTTTCGTGTTGTTCATGAATTTTTTTATTTTTTTTCTTTGTGGTTCCAATGAAGTGAAATTTAAGCTATATGATATGCTGAGTGGGATTTTCATAGCAAAAATTGTTGATGGTGTCTCTATGTTGGAAACATCAGGGTTCCATGTTCCTACTATTGATCATTTCAATGAATACATCAAGAATGGGAATGTATTCTTACTTCCTCCTAATGTTGATTCTATTGTAGACATACCACTAGCAACTATGGGTGTCGATATATAGTGTTTGAGCATTGGAGATGTTTGTTATTACATATTGTTGGAAATGTAGACATTGTCCAATATTTTCAAAATTGAATTTGAAATCATTGTGTTTTGAATTGTGATGTTACACTAAGTGCATATTGATGTTGACATTGAACTTTTTTCCCGCATATAATTATTGCTTTGTATGTTCTTTGTCATGATCTAGAATCTTTCTGTCAAAGATGTTGTTGGAAAAGTACATTTTTCAACATTAGTTGTTTGGAAAGGAAAAATTTCTAATTTTCCCCTTTTTTTAATATATCGTTGCTTTTTTAGCTTTTCTTTGATAGTTTGTTGGTTTTTTTCCCCTGTTTAGGAAGTGTTCATTTCATTTATAGATTTTTTTTTGAAATTATTGGGGGTTCGTTGTGTTGTGAATATGGTTTGTTTACCGTCGTTGGGGTTATTAAAAATAAACTGAGAAAATAGAGCTTAAAATGGTTGTAGAAATGTCGAGCGACGAAACGAGCAGGCGCGTAGGTAAAAGAGTTCGCTCCCCTTCCCCTCGTGAGAGAACAAATGAATATCAGAGGGGGTGGTATTGGCAGAAAAAGGATGTTATAAATGCTGGTAGAAGGGTTGTTTACTAACAAAGAAAAAAGGTTCAACAAATCATGGAGATGTTGGGGTTCACATTCGTGAGTATCATAATAGCATGATTGTGTTTTGAATGATGATTTGTGTGAATGTTTTTTTTATTCATGTTGATTGCAGGAAATTGTTTCTCTTTACATGTTTTTTTAAGTTTGACTTCTTTCTACACCTTCCTGTTGTGTAAGAGAGTCGCCAAATGATGAACAATGAAGCATCATATGGACACAGCCAAGGAATTTCATCATTCCAAGAGGAGATGTTAGTTGCAAATGTACAATTTGTGGCCTCTAGTTTGTTAGTTGATAGCGATATGGTTCCTCACATTTTTGACAATGTGGATCAATCTACTAGCAATGTTTGTAGTGGTGTTCCTAATAGCAGCTACTTAGTCAACTTTGTCAATCCACCTGAATCTGTATACTGCCTCTACTGAAGCAGTATAGGTATTCAAACAATTTTACGTTAAATTCTTTAATCGTGTTGATCGAAAAAAATTGTTGTTGAGTGTTTTCTTTCATAGTATTATTTTTTCTCGCCTCGATGTTTTGGTAATGGATCTTCTAGTTTGTTCATGTTTGGTGGTGGGGTAATGAGCATCGTCTGGGAGATTTAAAGATCGTGGGTTGGGTTCTCAAACAGGAATAAATGGGAGTTTGGTGTTCTTGAATTCAGTGCATATGCAAGCTTTAGTATTCTTTAGTAGGAACAATTTTTTGAAATATTTGGTTAAGCGCATCTTTTGCTGCAAATTTTTTGCACCCTTCTCTAATATTTTTCTCTTTTTTTTGTGTTGTTTCGGTGGATTGTCTTTACAAAGCCCACATTCAAAGAAGTGGGAATTGTGGGCAATATCGAAATGATGGGGGAATTTCTATAATGGAAGGTCATCGAAGGCCTTGAACAACTGCTTAAGTCTAATTTGTTTGCTAACAATGGTATGTTTGCTAGGATGGTTGAAAATCTACAACAATATGTTGGGGATGTTGGGTCTAGTGTCCCTCCATGTAAATTTGCTGCTAATGTTGTTCACCATAGAGAAAGTATCCAAACATATCCTTTGAGGAATGCACAGGTACTTTCTCTACTTTCTTAAGTTTTGAATATTGAAATAAAGAATTTGATTTGTTGCATTTAATCATTATTTTATGTTGTTTAATAACAATGTTGAATTCAATATCTGGTGGAAACCATATTACCAGGAAGCACAGTCTTTGTCATTTCCTCAACTTGTGGTTAGAGAATGCAGTAACCACCAAAATCTATATTCCCTTTATTTTTAAATGGTTGTTTAGTTCGACAAATTGTGTTTTCATTGTTAACGTTATTCATTTTTACATAATGTTTTTTACATTTTTGTTTTGCAAAATGAACATGTTTTAAATGAAGTAAGGGAAGTGGATGTTCCTCAGTCGATGGGAATAAATGATTTTTCCCATGCCATAACCACCCCGATTGTTTGTGATCATCGGCAGGTTGGAATGCCTTTTGGTAGGGGAAATAGAGCTCACTATTTTCATTTTAGCGACAACATACTTGAAGCACGTAGAGAATTTCATTCCAGGCTTGAGAACCTGTCTGTTGTGAAAATGTGCCAAGTGTGTAATGAATGCTATCCAATTATACAAGTTCTAATATGGCATGAAGGGCCCATTTGCAAAAGGTGAAAAGGGGAGAAAGGCTCACATCATTTTTCTCAATTTAACAACATGGATCCAGGTGAGCAGCCTAAAGTTCTAAGAGTTTAGAATAAATGCTTATAGAAAAGGTGAATCCAACACTGCAAGTGTCACATGCTCATGGTGATCAATATAAATATAGTGGTCATACAATAAGTTTTCTGCAAGATATATCCACGATTGCAAAGCAACTTCATCGCCGTGTTGAACAACTTGATTATTTTATTGTGATAACATGTGTTTTTGAATCGAGATATTATGAATGCTATGTGAAGAGACAACATTTGATGGATGTGTTTCTTTAAAAAATTCAAATGGATAAATATTTTGATTTTGAGATTCCGGAGTATCCACAATATTCATTTTTAATTAGACATTTTGAGTCAATACCATGACTCATCATCAGGAAAAACCCTGGAAAGAAGACAAGCAAAATGATGAGATAAATATATAAGAAAAGGATGGAAAGAAGGAAAAGAGACAACCAGCAGACCTAAGACAAAAATATAATTTTTAATTTTTTTATATTTTTATTCCTATTATTATTATTTTATTGTTATATGTATTACAATTGCCATTTTGATGGTCAATACTATTAAGGTAGATTTAATAATATAGGATGGATTAAGTTAATTTATAAAATTAATTAGTTATGTTTAAAGAATGGAATTTAATAATAAGATAATTAAATATATTATTTCATTTTAATTTTCAATTCTTATTAATTTAGTTGCAATTATAAAACCAAAATAATTTACAATTACAATTTTATTGTTATATTTAATTACCACTTATAATTTTGGATCATAAATTTTATTTAAATATAAGTTAGTTGAGTTAATTAGTAAATTTACTTGGCATATGTTGGCTTATTGGGGCATGACCCAGGTTTGGAAGAGTTATTAACCAAACAAATCCCGCAGCTACTGGCCCTTTCGGCAACAACCCCCAAGGTTTCACTCGAGGTAGCAGGGGAGGGTGCTGGAACCAAGTTTTTGCACCCTTGGGATGTCTTGATGTGGTCTAGAGGATTCGTGCACCGTTCTATGGCCTCATGCCACTCTGCTTCCACGTAGATCCGAAACAAGGCAAATCCTTACTACTTATTAATACTGAGTTTGTTATTGATCAGATCTACTTCTTACAATCTTTAAGCAAACTTTTAATAGAAATAACCAATGTGCACACCCAGAACTATTATAGATTTGCATAAACTCAGAACATAAGCATAAGCGCACATATCAAACAAATATTTAAACCAGAAATTATCCTGATCCACAATATTTCAGAAGGAACATAGTATTCCGGAATCAACTTATCTTTATTCAACTCTCTACCAATACAGCTAGATTTTCCTTGCGTACTCAGGTATAGGGGTTCTCACACACAGCTGCGGACTCTACCAAGCCTCTGCACACATTGCTGTAGAGCCTCTATCTCTCTACCAACACTCTTGACTTAGACTTACAGACACTTCAAGACTTCTCTCTTCATAAACCCATTACATTCGAGATCCAAAAATACATTTCAAAACTAACTTCTAACTGTAGAGCCTCACCCTATTTATACATTCCCATGGTCCGTGGACCATGGGTAGGCTGGCTCACTTATTATTTTACATTATTTCGGGCGGACAACACTTTGACTTGAGTTCTTACAGTTCGTGCTCTGCGCACTTCACGGAGTCTTTAGCATACTCTTTACCCAAAGTTGCGGGATTTGAGCCCCAAAACCATTATGCGGGGCCTACACTACCCAACAGTCCCCCAACACAATCATCGTGACTTGTTTCGAGTCACTCAGCTAGTGTGAAAAATCTTCACGCGAAGGTTGATCAACATCTTCTGTGCTTTGCTTGTACTTGTAGCAAACTCTTCTGCCATCTGTTGTACCCGTTCGATGCGAGCCACCTACACATCAATCTCTATTTCAACTGCTTCACCAGATGCATATTCAGCCTGCATGTGTGCCACCTTGCACTCGATGGCAGTGGAAACTATGAATGCCTCATCAAGCCATGGATGGAGATGTTCTTTAAGCACAGCTTCCTTTTGCCGAGCTGCGTCGACCCGTGCTTGGAGAGCCTGGGCCTCCCTCATTCTGGCCAGTCGTTGTGTGATGGCGACTAATTGTATAGTTCACTGGACGTTTTCGTATGCATGCTATAACTCTAACACTTCTGTTTCCACCTACTATAGCGTTGGGTTGTCCTGTAGAGATGTGAGTGTCAATAGGGACTGATCCAACAATCCTGAGCAATCTTGGACTGCGTGCTTTATGACTTCCAACCCTGTTTGAATTTCACCGTGTCACTGTTCACGAACCTCGAGGGGTGTGGGTGGTTGCGCATGTAGCCGTAACTCCACAATATGTAAATTTAAGTCCCACTGAGCTCTCGCGGCCTCTTCCTGGGCCGTACAGAATCCTGCCACCATGTGATGGATGTTATTAGTTATTGAAAGTTCTGTTGGGACAACCAACTTTGGTACCTTGCTGCAAGCCTTTGCTACGGCTTGCTCCACTTCCTGGTTGTGGGCAATCAAGTCATCATGCTGTAAGCTAACCTACTCCAGATTTTCCTTATGTTCTGTTAACATTTGGAGGGCGCGGCCTTCCCTGGTGTAGAAATTTTGAATAATATAACACTTATTCACAAAGATTATCCTGATTATACACTATTTGCAGAATGCATGCATAATACATAACCTCCTCTACCATTGATCATCAATTTGTAGAATTAAGAAACAATCGCATGCACACATTGAAACATCAACCACACATATCAACACAGTATGTACCGGGGAAAGCATACAGATGAAAACCCCTAACTATCTGTATATTATGATGATAGAGAACATGTAACAATACATAGTACAATACTCCTTGCAAGTACTCAGTACTATCTCCACCTGCTACACACAAACTAGCTCAGATCTGAACAAGTCACAGGTTCAAATCTCCTCCGTTGTTTGCCTACCTCCACTGCACAATCCTGCATGAGAATAGATCTGAGCCAAGTTCGAATTCCCTTGGTTTGTACTGTGCAATCCTCATTGGAAATCTCAATCAATGATTGTGCAAATCTCATGCACAACTATAGTCACAACTGATAGTAGTCTCACTCTTTCACTCACCTCTAACACTTGTCTCCACTGAACTGTCCATGCACTGAGTTAACTGATGTATTCTTTAGTTGAT
>APFE030857778.1:65441-76477 GCA_000404065.3 Pinus taeda
ATAGTCCATCATTGCGTTGCCAAATTTCCAATCCCAGGAAATAATGAAGGAGGCCCAAGTCCTTCATCTCAAACTCTCTAGCAAGATCCTCCTTGCATGAAAGTATCAACAGCTCATCTCCTGTCAAAATCAAATCATCTAAATAAAGTACAATGATAAGAAACTTACTCTCCACCACTATCTGGTATAGGTTAGGATCCCCCTCACTCTTGGAGAATCCAAGTTTGGTTAAATAACTGTCTATCCATGTGTACCAAGCATGAGGTGCTTGTTTCAACCCATACAACGCTCTCTTGAGCCTACACACATGCAACTCGCTACTGAAGATCTTGAAACCTTCGGGCTGCCCTATGTACACCTCCTCCTGAATAACTTCGTTGAGGAACGCAGTCTTCACATCCATCTGATGGATGTGCCACCCCATCTGCGCTGAGAGAGAAAGAATCGTCCGTATGGAAGAATATCTTGCGACAGGTGCAAAGGTCTCCTCATAATCGATCCCCTCTATCTGTGAGAGGCCTCGGGCAACAAATCTTGCCTTGTACTTTTCCACACTTCGTTAGCTGCCTGCTTCACTTTGTAGATCCATCTCGAACCCACCACTTATTTCCCCTCTGGTCTTGGGACAATCTCCCATGCATTGTTTCTGACAATCGAATCATACTCTTCCACCATGGCATCTACCCATGTGTGATCCTCCACAGCTTCCTCGAAAGAGGATGGCTCAGTCACGACACATTTGCTCACAAGAGCCATGTATCCAGTGTACCGATCAGGTGACTGTCTCTATCTGCGCTCTGCTGTAGGTGGTCCTACAACCTTCTCTGCATCTTGAGCCAGTCACTCAGCTTCTGTAGTGTGCTTTCGCCCACTCATGGTTGGCGCTACATGAGTGGTCTCTTCCACTCCATGAACTTCATATTGTGGCTGATCCACATCCTGAAGCTCATCGTTAGGAACTAATAGCTCCTCCTCTGCATGCAAGTGTGGATCCCTCTCAAGCGAACACTTCATGGCTTTCTCCTCTTGAAATTTGATATCCCATCACACAACAGTCTTGTGACTGTCTGGCAAATACACACGATAGTTGTGGGGTGTATCAGTGTACCCCACAAATATCCCAACCTCTGCAGTCGACTCCAGCTTCTTCCTGGCATCCTTCATCACATGCATGTAAATAGGAGAACCAAAAATGCTCAAATGGGAAATATCAGACCTCTTACCAGAATAAGCCTCCTCGGGTGTACTCATGCCAAGTATCTTGTGAGGACAATGGTTTTGCACATATACTGCAGTATTGCATGCCTCCTCCTACAAGTGAAGGGGTAGGCCCTGATCATGCAACATCGCTTGTGTAGCACCCACAATTGTTCTGTTCTTCCGCTCAGAAACCCCGTTCTATTGTGCGTTATGGGGAGCTATGAGCTCTCTTCGAATCCCTTATGTGCTGCAAAAGTCCTTGAACTCGCCAAAGATGAATTCACCACCATTGTTGCTCCTAAGAGCCTTCACCTTCTTCCCAGATTTCTTCTCGACCAGTGCTTTGAACTCACAGAACTTTGAGTATGTCTTGCTCTTCTTCTACATGAATAAGATCCAACACTTTCGAGAGAAATCATCAACAAAGATCACATAGTACCTGTGCTTTGCTGTCGAAACTACTGAGAAAGGTCCACACACGTCTGTGTGAATTCTCTCAAGGATCGTTGTGGCGTGACTATCCTTCTCATGAAAGGTGGCTTTCACAAATTTTCCCAAAGTACACCCCTTGCACTGATCTGACTGTGCAAGAGTGACTTTAGGAAGCCTAGTAGAAATCTGCTGCAGTATCTTTAAGGCTCCATGGTGAAGGTGGCCCAATCTTTGATGCCACAGCTCGCCATCATCCTGGCTCACCACTCCTTCTGCCTTGCATGCCATTGCTGCGTAGCCATATACATGCAATTGATAAAGGTTCTTGACTCGAACCCCTATCTTCCGGGTTTCTTCAGTTGTCTTGCTGCGCAGGAAAGTCTTTCCCTCACTGAAGACAACATCATATCCCTTGTCTTCTAACATTGCCACAAAGATAAGATTCTTCTTCAATCTTGGAACATGCATCACTTCCTTCAATACGAAGGGTTTACCAGACTCCCTCTCAAAGGAAATTTTACCGATACTGGTCGCATTGTATCTACCATCATCGCCCATCTCGATGTGCACTCGAAGATCTTTCTCATCCAGATCAGAAAACAAATCTTGATCTCCTGTCATGTGAAAAGACACACCACTATCCAATAACCATACCGATCTCATCACACTTGATACCAAGCATGCGATCAACGAAAAATCCAGCTCAAACTGCGAGGCTAAGGCCTCTCCCATTGTAGATCTAGCAGCTTGCTTATTTTTCTTCTTCTGCGGACAATTTGTGGCATAATGTCTATGCTGGTGACAATGAAAGTAATTCACCTTGGACATGTCATGCTTCTTGCCTTTCGCACTGGAATGAGAAGCTTTCTTGTTCTTCCCCTTCTTTGCTTTGGCAGCCAAAGTGCAATTTTATTCATCAGATGCCTTTGATGAAGATCCGTCCCTGGTATTCTGCCTGATCTCCTCTTGCACAAGATCCGACCAAAGTCTCTCCCATCCTGGCAATTTCTCCCGACCATTGATAGAGTCCTGATAGGAATGCCAACTCTTCAGAAGACCAAGGAGAGCCAAGCTAACCAAGTCCTCATCATCGATAGTCACCCGCACACTTCCCAGCTCATCCCGGCATTGGGTGAACTTCGTGAGATACTTGGGCATACTGTCGCCTTTCTCACACTTTATGTTTCTGAGTTTATTCTTGAGCACCAACTTCCTCTGGTCACTCTTGCTTTGGAATAGATCTATCAACGCTTTCCACATCAAGTATGGAGAACCCTTTCCATGGAGGCTGGACACAATGTGATCCCTCACTCCCTCCAACAGAATCCTTCGACACTTTGCTGTCTTCTTTTGCCAATCCCCGATTTGAGCAGCATCAATAGGTTTTGGGACATCCGCATCTATGAACTCCTTGAACCCATTATCATCTAACACCGCCTCCATCCTGTCCTTCCATGCAATATAGTTCAAGCTTCCCTCAAGGGCATACTGCAATCGCAATCCATTGAAATACATTTCAACTTTGACACCAAGAAAACACTGCTGCAAATTCGAATTCCACCAGCTCAAAACTCAACCGCTTCTGATCTAAAATTTGTGAGAACAAAGTATTTCTCGTAAAGAGATCGACTATATGGGAATTCACCAGATATCTCACCTTACAAAAGAAGGATGAATCCAGAGGCTACTTGGCCTGATTATAGACTCTGCCTGAAGAAATAAATGTAAACACTTTCTGAATAATAGATCCGATGATCAATCCTCGCTTTGATATCTTGTAGAATTTTTTCTACAAATCAACCAACTCTAATACCATGTAGAAATTTTGAATAATATGACACTTATTCACAGAGATTATCCTGATTATACACTATTTCGGAATGCATGCATAATACATAACCTCCTCTACCATTGATCATCAATTTTGTGGAATTAAGAAACAATCGCATGCGCACATTGAAGCATCAATCACACATATCAACACAATATATCACGAGGAAAGCATACAACTGAAAACCCCCAACTATCTGTATATTATATTGATTGAGAACTTGTAACAATACATAGTAGAATACTCCTCAAAAGTACTCAGTACTATCTCCACCTGTTACACACAAACTAGCTCAAATCTGAATCAATCACTGGCTCAAATCTCCTTTGCTGCTTGCCTGCCTCCACTGTGAAATCCTGCATAGAGAATACTACCGAATGGCTGAACCAAACTCGTATTTCCCTTGTGTAACACTACTCAATCCTCATTGGCAACTCAATACCACTGATTGTGCAAATCACATGCACAACTATAGTCACAACTGACAGCTGTCTTTCCCTTTCACTCATCTCTAACACTTGTCTCCACTGAACTGTCCATGCACTGAGTTAATTGATGTATTCTTTAGTTTATTTATGAGTTAATAATTAGTGAATTAATTAATAAATAATTTACACCACTCAACATTAGTCTATTTTTTAGTTAGACTAACTACAACTAGTTTAACTAAGTCAAACTGAACACAACTTCATCAACTCCTCATTCAACTCCACATAACTCAATCACTGAAGTTCTAATTGAAGTCCTTCATGCAATAGCTCAAGTAACCCATAAGAAAAGAATATTTCCTTCTGGTAGTTGCATGTGCCACATCTGTAGCTCGAACTGAAGTGCTCCAAGAGAATAAGATAATGTTTATAGTCCAAATATTATTAAGAGCTAATAATATTCGACTGTTCTATTTTTAGTCTGGCAGTCTAAAAATGGACTCTGCCGATATGTCTAAAAATATAGGTCCATCTATTCTTACCAACATGACCAATCATCCACAAATAACATCCTGCAACCCATAGACCATGATCCATATGTCTAAAAATAGACATATTCTAAAAATAGACTTTGCGCCAAAAATAGCCTGCGAGCACACTTAGTGAAGGCGACTTCTTTTCACTAAGCTCCATCATCTTGTTGCATTTTCAAAAATATTTTTCGGATGAGTTCAAGAAAGCAAAGACACCTAAATTTGATGGAGAAATGAATAAGTCACAAGATGAAAAAATATGGTTACTTGGAATGAATAAGTTCTTTAGATTGCATGATTACTTAGAAAACATGAAGGCCAAAATAACTATGTTTAGGCTTAAAGGTAAAGAAAACATTTGGTGAGTTTGAGGGACTTTTCAGAAGAAGTATATATCTGAAAGATACTATGATGACATGACAAAGGAGTTCTATGAGCTAAAGATGGGATCCATGATTGATGAGGAGTACACTAGCAGATTCTTGGAATTATTGAGGTATGTACCTTATCTAAAGGACGAGAAATAAAATATTCAAAGTTTCATCAGTGGGTTACCACTAGAATTCAAGGACATGATTGAGTTTGATGAGCCTAGATCATTGGAGGAAGCCATAAGGAAGCTAAAGAATTGTTATGAGCAATCAAAGTGAAGATATGAGACTAAGCAAGATTGGAAAAGTAATGAGAAGAATAAGGGAAAATGGGATAAGAAGAAAACAAGACCTCAATACACAGGTAATAAAGAGAATGAAACACTGCCAAAGAAGTTCAATGCATTTGATAGAGGACAGGTATTTCGGTCTAAGGATAAAAAAATGGGGGTGATGATAGGAAGCCCTTGCAGTGTTGGACTTGTGGAGGATAGCATCACATGAGAGATTTTCCATAAAATTAGGGTGTTAGACCACAGATATACAATTCTTAGGAGGCACAGACAGTGGGGGATGTTGGACAAAGTATTCCTTGGATTTATGTAGTGTTGGATAGCAAGAAGGAAAATCACCAGGCATCTATTATCGAGATGGAAGATAAGCTTTGTGATGAATTTGTATCAATTTTTATTGATCCTGGATCTAATTATAATAAGTGAATCTTGACCTGGTGGATAAGTGTGTCTTGAATAAATAAGTGCATGCATAATATTGGTTAGTGCAGTTAGCTACAAGTAAAAGGAAGAGAGTTAATCACTCGGTAAGAGCTTGTGCATTTGAGTTCAATGGTATGCCTAGATTAACACATTTGAATGTGCTTCAATCGGGATCATATATTAGGTTGTTGGGTATGGATCGATTGTATCTTCACATAACCAAGGTGGATTATTATGACAAGGCTATTGAGTGCTTGGATGAAAATGGAGAACAAAGGATCTTGCAGGGTAAGAAGAAGGTACCATTAGTTACAATGGTAACAACTATGCAAGAAAAGCATAGTCACAGGAAAGAGTGTGTTATCTGTCGTACATATTTCCAGTGATAAAGGTAAGGATGTTGAGGATGATTTTTTTTGAAGGGTTTCCTAGTTCTATAATAGTTTCATGATGTATTCCCTATAGAGATTCCAAAGTTACCACCTCACAGGGAAGTGTAATTTTTTATTGAGTTGGTACTAGGGGCTACACTAGCATGAAAGGAATCATGCATGATGAGCACACTAGAGTTAGTGGAATTGAAGTTGCAATTGAAGGAAATGATTGAAAACAGATACGCTAGGCCGAGTGTGTCACCTTGGGGTGCACTAGTGTTGTTTGTGAAGAAGAAGGATGATACTCTCAGGTTATGCATTGACTACATGTAGTTGAACAAGGTAAAAATCAAGAACAAGTATCCATTGATGATGATTTATTTGACTAGTTGAAGGGAGCAGTGGTGTTCTCAAAGATTGATCTAAGATCAAGATATCATTAGGTACACATTAAAGAAGATGACATCTACAAGACTTATTTCCAGACCAGGTATGGGAATTATGAGTTTTTTGTAGTTCCATTTGCTTTGACTAATGATCCAACTACTTTTATGTTCTTGATGTATAGTGTGTTGTGTTCTTATCTGGACAAGTTTGTGATTGTGTTCATTGATGATATATTGATATATTCTAAGAATGAGGAAGAGAATGAAGAATATCTAGAACTTCATCAGTTTCTAGAAGAATATCTAGAACTTCATGCAGTTTCTTTTAGACAAAGGTACATTAATTGGGGCATGCAGTTTCCAAGGAAGGCATAGTAGCGGAACTGGAAGAATAAAAGCTATTATGGAATGGGTATCTTCTAGGAATGTGGATAAGATAAGATCATTTATGAGGTTAGGAGATTATTATAGGAGGTTCATCAGGAACTTCTCACAAATTTCTTATCATATTACATGATTGCAAAGGAAAGGTAAGAAATTTGAATGGACAGAGGAATATGCATCCATTTTTGAGTAGTTGAAGTAGCTATTGAAAAATTCTCCAGTTTGAAGATTGCAAATCCAGATAAAGAGTTTGTAGTGTGTACAGATACTTGTAAGAGAGGACTTGGTGGAGTCTTGATGCAAAAGGGATAGGTGGTATTTTATGAACCAAGAAAACTAAATGAGCATGATCATAATTATGTTACACATGATCTTGAGTTGGCAACAATCATACATGCATTGATAATGTGGAGACACTACCTTCTTGGCATGAGGTTTTTGCTGATGAGAGACCATAGTGGATTGAGATACTTGTTTGACCAACCAAATATGAATTTTAGGCAGCTATATGGTTGGCAACAATCAATGAGTTCAACTTTGAGATAAAGTACGTTAAAGGTAAAGAGAATAGGGTTATGGATTCTCTTAGCAAAAGAGTACACACAGATCATAGTGTAGTTGTGAGTTCTTATGGAAAGGATTTATAGGATAAGATTTTACAGGAAGGTCAATAGGATGACAGGTATAGGGATATTAGGAAAACGTTACAATAGGATACATGTGATCAGGATGTGGACTATCATCTCATAGCAGATGGTTTGGTTAGATTTAGGGAGAGGATCTATGTGTCAAACAACAGTGAGCTCAAGAAGATTATCTTGAGATAATTTCATGTTAAGCCATATTCAACTCACCTACAATATCTGAAGACATTGACAACAATGAATAAGTTATATTATTGGCTGAATTTGGTGGTCTACTATAGCCAATTCTGAATCCAGAGTGGAAATGGGAGGTAATTTAGATGGATTTCATTACAGGTTTTCCAAGGGCATCCAAACAACATGATTCTATTATGGTTATGGTTGAAAAGTTGACAAAGGTATCACATTTCATTCCAGTGAAGTCTACTTATTCAACTAATGATGTAGCACGGGTCTTCATCAAAGATATAGTAAGATTGCATGGTGTTTCGAAGAATATTGTGTCAAAGAGGGATGTTAAGTTCACTTCCAATTTCTGGAAAGAGTTATTTGCAGGTTTGGGTATAGATTTGGCCTTCAACACAACTTATCATCCATCGAAAGAAGGACAGATAGAGAGGGTCAACAAGATTCTGGAGGACATGTTGAGGATGTATGTGATTCATAAACATCGAAAGTGTGAAGAGTATCTTCCACTGGTTGACTTTGCATACAACAATGGGTATCAAGAATCACTAAGGATGAGTCTATTTGAGGCACTCTATCGAAAGAGTTGTAATACTCCCATCAGTTGGAGCAATCCAGTGAATAGGGTATTAATAGGACAAGACATTTTGGCAGAGATGGAATAGGAAATGCAAATAATCAAGAAGAATCTAAAGGCAACATAGGACATGCATAAAAGTTATGCAGATTAACACACGTTGTTTAAGGAGTAAGGTCATGGGAAACATATTTCAAGATGAATTTTTGGCAAAAAAATAGTGATGGGGATCACTTGTGATTGATTAATGTCTATGGAAATTGACAAAGGCAATGGAAAAAGCTTTGGAAAGACATGAGGCATTTATTGGCATTTTATTTATGAAAATAATGGAAAATAGGAGAAAAGCAAGGTGAAAGATCACAAGTTGCATGTGAGGAGGAAAATGAAGGAAAATAATGGAAAATGAAGAAAATAGAGGCCTCATTGATAAAAGGGCTTCTGAGGACCAGTTCACAATCTTTTGTCAGTTTTATCTTGGACCTCTCTCTTCTATTATCTCTCTTTCATACTCTTGGACACTTAGAGTTTTATTGGAACACATTTGGAGGAGTGTGGCATACTTGGGATTTGGATCAAGAAGGCAAAGGAAAAGTAGAAAAGCATAAGATGACAATGATATCAACAAGTACAATGATTTTTTCTTGCAGGTACCAAATTTCATGTATGATTTCCTTACTAGTTTTGGAAGGCATGGCATATGCATGTGGTTTCTTGGTTATGATATGTCATTGACATGGAGGATTTCCTAGATTGACAGTGGTTTTACCTAGCATTTCCATTTCCTGGATAGCCATGGTGTTATGGGTTTTATCCTTATTTTCTGGTTGGTTCTCATGTTCCTTATGGATGTGGGTTGAGTTACTAGTTCTTGGAGACTTGGTTGGCCAAATGCTCTGGAAGCCTTAGTTTGGTGTTCTTGGTTTATTCCATGAGATTCCACATTCATGCTTGGAATATGGCATGGGGGTGATTGGCTAAAAGAGAGGTTTGGTTCAGCCCAATCTATGGTTAGGTGGTATGTGGAAGTCCCTTACTTGGTTAGAATTTCATGTGTTAATAAGATCTCCTTTTCCTTTGGTATTTAATGAGAAAATGTCCTTATCATTATGTGGATTTAATGGTTGTTTTATCATTGATATATCTCTGGTTATTGCTAGCTATAAGCATGTTTCATGATAATCTTGATGAATGACTCTCATCATGGTTTGGTTAGTATATAAATGTTAATGAATGAATGTTAGTGTCGGTATCTTCATCCCTCCATCAGTGATGAAATTCTCTTGTTGCATTGCATTTTAGGTGTCTCATTTGATCATCTACATTCCATTAGGATCATGGATCATCGGATGGTGTGGCATTTTATAAATTTTTCCCTCATGATCTTTACTTGCTGACCCACTTTCAGGTCATTTACACTCATTTTTGTTTTTACATCTACAAAAAGTCATTTTAGGGTTTTACGTCTCATTAGGTCTAGGGTTTGTCCTCAAGGTCTTATAAAAGCTCAATAATGGTCAGCAGGTGCATGAGGAGGTCAAATAAACTCTCAACAACAAAAATTTCAATAATGACATGCTAAGTGATTGATTTTTCCTCAAAACTCTGTTTTGAGGAAAAACAGAGTTTTTTATGTTTTATGTACAAAATTTCATGTAATTTCATTTTTCTATATGTAATAATTTCAAAAGATAGCCCCGGTCACCTTATCAAGCCTCTGCACACTATTTCCTACAAAAGAAACAAAACTTCAAAGCATTTAGTCCATCAAAGGCAAAAAAGTAAGACAAACTGCCCAAGACAGAGTTTTAAAAAACAAGTGAAATACAAACATTAGGAAAGTGGGTTTTCATAAGTGAAAAATCAAAATCATTGGTATATAAAATGTTTTCATGTCAAAGGAAGCTCATTTGTATGCCAAAGGAGAGGAGAGCAAGTGCAAATCGAGTTTTCAAGCCAAAGGAGCAATTTTGCATCCAAACAGTGAAAAATTGGAGGTGCGGCGCACCTGGGTCACGGCGCAGCGCACTTGGCCTGAGCGGTGCACACAGAGAAAAATCTGCAATGGTTTTCTAACTGGCGTGATGCACCAAAGAGGTGCGGCGCACTTGTGAGTGTGCACAACACATCAGCCTTCAAGGCCCGAAAATTATCCAAATCTTCCTCCAAAGATCCCAAAACACAAATTCTTCGTTTCACAAGTAAGTTGACACCCCCATATTGCCGATGTATGAGTTTCCATTAGTGTTTATAGTGTTTCAATAAGGAAAAAATTAAACCCTAGTTCCTTGCACAGTTGTATTGAGAAAACTGCCTAGGGTTTACAAATTAAATGCAAGTAAATCTGCTTTGGGCTGCGCCAGTGGAAGCTGGATCAAAAATGAATTAATGTGGTGTCTTCAGTGGCTTGGTGCAGTGGTTCTGTAATAACTGTGCCTTGAGTTCTGGTCCACTGATCTCCTGTGAGCTTTGATGTGCAGTCATTTGTGCTGGTGAGCCTTGAATGGTTCCTTAACTGCTCCTTGACTTTTAGGGCTTTCCTTTTAATGCTTCATTTGCCTCGAGCCCTGAGAAAATCTCCTATGATACACTTTGCCGCTACTCTGATACTCTTTGACATGATTTTTATCTTTACATCTACTCTGATACTCTTTAGCCTCTGAACTGGGTCTCTCTCTGCCTTCTGATACGTTTAACTTGGCAAAATTGAGTTTTTTCTGCCATTTTCGGTGCAAAAAGGGCCGAGGAAAATATTACCTAAAGATTCTCCAATATGGCCCATTTTCCATAGCGATGCACGGAAACTGCCTCTATTTTTCATTCTGGAGCTTCGAAGCTTGATTTTTGTGCTTGCGCGTTTTTCCGTTTTTTGGCTGCTGACGTCAGCATGACATCAGCAGTGGGGTCCTCTAGTACGGATATGACATCAGCATGCTGACGTCAGCAGGGTGACGTGGCAGTACAGCGGGGTGAT
>APFE030857781.1:2910-16578 GCA_000404065.3 Pinus taeda
CTTTTGAATGCCTTTTCTTTTCAATTGGCTTTTTGCTTCGATCACCTATCTAATACAACCCTTATTCCTTCCAAGGTCCCAGATTAAGCAGTTGGGAACCTTAGCTTCTCTACTTAGCTACTGATCTGCCAAGATTAAACAGTTTGGACAGATTTCATTCTCTATTCTACAACATAAATTTAAAACATGGCATGCTCCAGATTAGGCTGTTGAATCATCCATAAACTTTTGTTAATATGCAGGCCTAGATGTACCTTTTCTTTCTTTTGCAAATATGGAACCTTTGTGGCAGCAAAAATGGAGTATATTTGGCACTTATATTTGCCAATCATGAAATATGAAACCTATTGGTATAGGTATCCAACACCACGTAACCCTACCTTCTTTCTCAATCATTGCCTTAGCATTCTTCAAGCCAAGTCAGCCTTCTACACCTTCTCACCACTCCATCCACCAGTCCCTAGGCCGCTTTAGACCCCTATCCTACCTCCAGATCCACCCATGCATCTTCCCTCACTAATCCATCCTCTAAAAACCGATTTTCAAACATCCTGTAGAAAGTTTTGAACATCCTGTAGAAATTCCTGAACATCCTGTAGAACCCCTGCAAACGTCCTGTAGAAGCTCACAAATGAGGTTTCTTGATAGCCAAACTTTGTGAAACTCTCTGGAAGAGTGTTAGGGACTCCTTAGAACCCCTCTGAACCTTTCCAACCTTTTCCAAGCATTTCTCCTCCTTGATCCACCCCTGCACAGTAAAGCACAGTTCAAGCATATGCATGATGAAATTGACAACTTAATCAAAAATACAAAAATATGTTTTCTTAGGAAAAAGGTAGTCTAAACACATGTATTTTACCTTTATAGAAGTAATGGCATCTCTTTCAGTAGTTTGCATTCTCATCTTTGCATTAGTAGGACTAGCTGGTAGAATTAGGCTTTGTTAGGGTTTGTGCTTTCCTTCAGTTTTTCAATCTCTTTTCACAAGTAGATTAGCTTCCTTTGAGTTAGCTTTCATCCATCAATTAGAAAGCTTCTTGTAAGAGCTCATAGAAGTTGGCTAAAGCCCCTAGCGGAATTATGCCAGCTGACCAACTGACAGCTACGGCAAGAGCTAGTACTTGTGCATACAGCACCGTTGCTTCCAAATTTGTTACGAACAACCGGGTTGAGAAAATTAAAGAAGAGAGTCCTGGGAGTTGCAGCATTATTGCTGCAATACTGGGGCCCACCATCTTTCTGGCGCTGTTGCCGGGGAAGCATCAGAGTATTGGTGATTGTTGCTTTTCTTCTATTTTCTCCTACAACCTTCTACTAAGTAGTTTATTTCATTTCCATTCTGCAAGTTCATTTTTGCAAAAGTAGATTAGACATTTCCCACTTTCATAGATTAGAATTTCAATTTCGCAATTTCAATTCTGCAAGCATAGATTAGCATTTCAATTTCGCAATTTCCATTATGCAAGCGTAGCTTAGCATTTCATTCGTGCAATTTAATTTGAGCAAAATAGATTAGTTAGTCCTTTCCTGCTTTCATTTCAATTCCGCATTCTCATTTCATTAAGATAGTTAGTTGCAGTTCAATCTAGTTTAGTTTTGTAGGTACAAGAAGAAAAATACAAAAGTCAACCAAAAAGATTTCATTTCATGCCTGGTAGGAGTAGAGATAAGTTAGAAAAATACTTGCACAACACCCCCCACTGCTTCACACAGCCAACCTTCTCTCTTCTTCGATGGATGTGATTAAGAAGAACCCCTGGGCAGACATCAAGGAATATTTAAAGAACCTCTAGTGGAAGAGAAGAAATAATTCCACTGTAGAAAATGGCTACAAGCATAAATGTTGGGAGTAGTACTTTTTCTTCCAACTCAATCCTTAGAGGTGAATGTGAGAATCTGATGGAAGATTTCAAGAGTGAGATGAGGCAGTTTCTTACCATGCAACTGGATACCTTACAGATCCAAAGGAAGCAAGAGGAATCCAAGAGGGCTTTGGCCATCCTTTGTCCCAGGTGCACTAGAAAGCATCCTAGGCATGAATATCCATTGTACTCCATAGAAGTGTGTTTTGTCTGTGAAGAATACCATCCTACATATCAGTGCCCTTCCTTGCCTGGAATCAAAGCTACATATCAAATGGCCAAAGAAGTCACTGAACCACACTATTTCATGAACCAAAGGAGGTCACATGGACCCATACCTTACCAGCAGGAACTGCAAGGGACATCCGAGACTTACTACGACCCCTATCAAGAAACTTTCATGCCTTCTTGGGGTCCCCTTGCTCATCCTTCCTGGTTCACACCTCCTTCTTGTTCCTTCACAGATCCACATTATGCCCAACCAGCTGCTTATTCATTTCACTCTTATGCTCAGCCACAGCCTCAGTGGAATGCACCTCATCAAGGGTGGACGCCCCAGTACAACACTCCTCTCGCTCATTTTCCTCCACCGCCTGCTCAACCACAACCATCGCCTCCTACTCCACCAAGGAAACCCCAAACGCCTACCCAACCACAACCCCGTTCACATCCATCTCAAATATACACCCCCACTCAACTACCCATACCACCATTCCCAAAATACAATGGAGTAGCTCAATCCAATTGCAAAGCTGAGGCACACCATGTCCAAATGACTCCTCTTGAGCTCAATGATCTTCACCAAAGCTCAAGCAGAGTGTTGCAAAAAGGAGATTATATTGACAACATTGAAGGACCGAAGGCACAAGAAGATTCACAAGAAAAGATCAAAGAACCATGGACTGCACTTGATGAAGAGAAGAGATTAGAATCAGATATCGAGAAAGTTCCCTCATGGTTACCATTAAATCCTCCATGTATTCAAGAAAAAGATCAACAAAAAGAAGAAGATGAGAAAGTCATGGTAGAAGGTGACATGTAACATGATCCAGATCAGCAAAAGGACCAAGGATATCAGAGCTACATTGAGATATGGTTTCAGGCAGTCACTAAGTTGCAGCGGTACCCTGTTCCTCAACTATGTTTGATCCCTTCAAAGTAAATTCATTTGGTCTTTGAAATCCGGATAGCTATCAAAGCATGCATTTCAAGCATCCACATCATTTTGTCTCTAATTTCGATGTGCAATGGATCCATTGGAAGTATTCTTATACTTGAGAACGATTTTGTTTTTCAAGTAGGGTAGGGTAGAAAAAAAAAAAAAAAATGAAAAAATGAAAAATGGAAATAAGAGGAAAAATCTTAAGGTGAAAACCTCCCTCGAGGCGCCTTAGATTGCCTCATTGATTGAAAACCTCCATGAGGCAGTCAGTGGGTGAAAAAAAAAAGAAGAGAAAAAAAAAAAAGAATAAGATCCTTGGGTGAAAACCTCCCTTGGAGGTGCCTAGGTAGGCAATTAGGTGAAAAACCTCCATGAGGGGCGCCCTAGTTGTTTTTCAAAAAAAAAAAAAAAAAAAGAGAAAAAAAAAAGAAGAAAAGAGAAAAAGGAAAATAAACTTAATTTCCATTGACTAATTGCAGGTTGCAAGAAGGACATTGCAGGTTAGGAGGATCACTCAAAACAAATACAAAGAAATTTTTGTGCCTTCTAGAGGAAGTTCTATATTTCTACAGGAAACATCCTTAAGAACCTTCAAGCGAGCCAGATTCGATTTTGGAAGGAGATCTAAAGTTTGGAATATATTGGTTATGCCTGCAAGCATCCATGTTCCCATTCCTCACCCTTTTCCATCATCTTTTCCACCTCATTGTGCTTCTTTTATGAAAATTGTGCCTTCTACAGGAAGTTCTGTGTTTTCTACAGGAAACATACTGTAGAACCTTTGGACAAACCAAATTCAATTTTAAAAGGGAATCTGATGGTGGGAATCTGTTGGTTAGGCATGCAAGTACCTCTGTGTCCATCCCTTGCCTTTCTCCATCATTTTTCCACCTCATTGTGCTTCTACATTGTGCTTCTACAGGAAGTTCCTGTAGAAATTGTAGGAAGCTAGAAATGGATTTCAAAAAGCTGGTCTGGTGAACATGGTAGCTTCCTCAAGGGTTCAGAAGTCCTCCTGAAATCTCCAAACTCCTCCTCCATCATCTCCATACCTGCATCACAGCCCAAGTTCACTTTTCTTGCCATGCAACAAAACTGCAAAATGCCTTGAAGCAAAAATACCTAGAACATATTTTTTTTTTTTCCCTAACTCAAAAATCATGCATCCATTTGAAAAACAATTTTATGGGGAATGGTACAAAGGTGATGGCAACATGCCTGAGCAGTTTCAGCGAATTCTGGTGCACGGTTTCCGAGAAATCATCCTTCATCTCCTTCAGCCATTTTTGCATTTTCTCCATATCCATGCATCTGTTTCAAAACTTGTTTCATGGGGAGATGCACATGGGTGATAGTAGCCTACCCAAGCAATTTTAGCCGATTCTGATGCACGGTTTCCGAGAAATTGATCTTTGAAATCTTCCTCCATTTTCCATCTTTCTCAAAATCGGTGCATCCATTGGTCACGATTTTTCTATGGGAGGTGTATCATGATGATAGAAACATGCTAAAAAATTTTCAGATCGATCCAATCTATCGTTTGGGAGCAATGGCGAAGACAAGTTTCGGTCCTGTGAAAATTCAGTGGCAGCAGCTTAAGGGTGCAGATCTGAGCGTGGAAATGAACTTCTGCAACATGCATCCAGCTAGAGAACACCTGCACAAGGAAAAAAACCAAAAATCATCAGCCAAGCCCTCATGCAACCAAAGAAACCAGTGCATGCAGCAATGACTAGCCACAACACCTCACAACAGCCATTTAACATCAGGTACATGACTGAAACTCGTTCTTCTATTGCACAAATCTAATTTAAAAACTGCATGAATGAATGGAATGGTGGAATTAAGCAATGAATATAGCAAGGTTAAGCCAATTGTCTTCTCTAGCACTCAGCCAGAAGTCACGCAGTACACGTGGACAGCTGACTTACGTGAAAATTAAAGCAACCAAGAGTGTTGGCCGTTTAAACCTTAGTTCGATTCATGACAGTGATTACAGGGGGAAAACACATTGTTCAGGAAAAACACTTCTAGTTGCATGTGGCCACGTACACTTGGCCACTTCACTCTCTCACGTAAATCACGCTGAAATTAAATGATGATCGGCTGAAATTCTCACCACCCTTTGTTCAATTGCGGTCACAACTGGAGCACACGTCCACCACGTCCAGATCAATTAACCAGTGGTCCTCTGCAAGATTCCTGCCTGGTTTCTCGAGATTTCTACTGTTTCTCAAAAGAATTCCCACTTGTCACACTCTACAGGCATTTCTACAGGAAGTCTTCTACAAGAAACACAGAAAACAGCCTTCCAGAGCAGAAAAGCCTGGATTTTTCTTCGACAAATTGGAGTTTCGAAGAGAGGTAGGCTCAAAAACGCCATACCTGTGCATGAAATTCTGAAAGGTGGTAAATTAAATTGTTTGGAGAATGGAAAGTTAAAACAAGTCTGCCTGTGGGTCAAGAATTATCGTTTGCCTGGGTGACACACGGAGTTCTTTTTAGTTGCTTCAATATTACATTCTCCTCCATAGTGCCTGTTAACAAATCCCCCCTGTAGAAACCATAAACTTCTGTAAGGACTGATCTATGCATAAAAAATGTGACTTGTATATGGTGGGTGTGAAAAATAAGCTCTGCACTCTGTCTGTGAGAGCCTAATTTCATTTTGACAGTCAAGTTTTGGGGCAGCAGCAGTAGTATAACCAGGGAATTGGTGAAAAGGGAGATACAGACATCTGAGAAACCCTGTCCTGAGAATCAAAGGAGGAAACCATACATAGAATTCCCCTTCTGATCAAAGAACAAGCCAAAATAGAGCATTATATCTGAATTCTGGCCAAGGAACTCACTTCATCTAGCAGTGAGGAAAGGGAGCAAATTGAGGCAGACATGAAAACAGAGGGGAAGGAAGCTAAGGGTAAGAAAACCTAGGGTAGACCAATAGCGAAACCATCACAAGGAAAGCAAGAGGAAAAGTAAGAAAGAAAAAGAAGGATGAAACAGAGAGAAAAAAAAACAAGTTTAATCCTTGGTAATCGTTGCAGGTTACAAGTACACAATGCGGAAATGGGGCCTCCCAACACAAGCAGAAGGGTCCCTACCAATTTCCAAGGCATCCTCACATCCATCCCCTCCATGAACACTCATTTTTTTCAGGGTTCGGACACAATTCAGTCATGGTTCAACCTTCTAGAGGAAGCTACAGGACTTTCTACAGGAAGTTCTATATTTTTACTAGAAACATCCTGTAGAACCCTTGAGCAGGCCAGAATTGATTATGGAGAGGGATTTGAAGCTTGAAGTCTGTTGAGGAGGCATGCAACCACTCTTTTCTTCCATCCTCCACTGGTTTCATCTCCTTTCACCACCATTGCCACCATCTAGTTGAATATATCTACACCGTCATACCAGAACCCTGCTTTCTCAGATAGAAATTTGTTTCTCAAATGAAAAATAAAGCATGCAGAGGCTCGTACACCTTACATGTCAAGGTACCCTTAGGACCCTTCATTTGTGAACGCAACTTTGTTTGTTTTAGCATGCACCCCAAGAGGAGAAACAACTACAGGATGTCCTACAGGAATCCTGTAGCAGCTGATCTGGCTGGAGCACATACCATGGAGATACCAACAACTCACATCAAACGAAGCCAGTGCATGCAGCATTCACCACTAGAGAGTCGGGTCTCAAGGTCTTGGAACCAACATCATCCAAGGAAAGAAGAGCACCAGCACCTAGCAACCAACTCTCAGGCCCTGTTAGAGTACATGGATCAGTAGGCTCAGGCCATAACACGCTTCGCGGATATGGAGCAACTATTAGGGGACAATTGTGTTCATGCTTACACCTGTAGGTGGGACACATTGTCCCACGACCTCAAAATCAGGGAATAACACACTCCAACTAGAATGAGGGGGGCCTTGGCACGAGTGCCTCCCTACAAAAAGTCTATGCAAAATCTCCAGGCCAGCTGGATAGGCCTCAAGATAAGTTCCCCTTTGCATTTGGGATTGGTAGAAGGAGGCACAGAAGAAGAAGAGTAGAAGCAGTGGGAAGAGGAAACCACAACAAAATTAAATAAGAAAACACCCCCAACCATGCAAGCCAAATGAGGGAAAACTCTTTCTAGAGGAAGCCAGAAAACGGCCACTACAAGACTTTCTACAGGAAGTTTGGGGAAACGGTAGCAGAAGGAGAAGTTGGCCGAGAGCTTAGCTAGGGAGGCAGGAGCTGTGCTGGCCACCCTATGCACATCCCCCATTCAGAAGGAGAAGTGAATGAGGGAGCCAAAAACCTTCACTTGGAGAGAAAGAATTCAGATAATGGACTCAAAGACAGTTCTACAGGATGCTGAGACAATTCTACAGGAAGTTGAGAATTCTCTAGGAAAAGAAGCACAGGCAGTGGGAAGAAGCAAAGAGAAAAGCATGGCTTCATGACAGAGAAGAGGACATCACTTCAGAAGCTTGGCATGACAGGGAGGCCACCAAGGCCATCAAAGATGAGGATATAGATTGGTTGCTCAGAGGATGAGCAACACTTTCTGTAGGGGGGTGATGATGAGCCCCAAAAATGGATGATTATTTGGGCTCATTCAACCTCCTAATTCGACTTAATCCACCATTCTCATTAGTTTATTGCATGTTTTTTATTATATTTATGCTAATAGAGTGAATTGGGTTAGTCATTATGCCAACAAGTCTAATGTGTGCTTTGTGTAACCTTTTTGGTCAATTTGGAGACAAAGTCAATGGTTGAAATGAGCACTTGGTAGCCAAATTCGTGGAGAGTATTTTTAGGAAGGTATTCCCTTCATTTATGGGCCTTTGCCTCGAATTCTCCACCATCAGCTCGGAGTTCAAGGGCCACCAAATCAATTAGCACAAGGGCAGCCAAGCAAGTCAAGTAGGACTGCTGTTAACTACAAGTTTTGGCAGCCAAGTCCCTAAAGTTTAGGAGGACTGTTGTGGTCCTCAATTTGTATAAATAAGAGGGCTTAGGGCCTCATTTTGGTTAGCCGGTAGTTAGTCATTTTGGTTAGCCAGTAGTTAGTCACTTTGTAGGCAGAAGTTAGCTAGTTTGTAGTTCGATTTTAGTCTTTCTTTAGGCAATAGTTTAGCTCTCATTTCAGCACATTTTCAAGTTTTCCTTGTGGACAGTTTTGATGTAATTCTTATTTTCTTGCTCAATAAAGATGAATCCAGCTTTACACCAACTCTAAATCTCTCTTAGGAGGCTGTATCTCTTGGGGTTGGGCCCATCTCAAGTGCCCAGTACTTCTTTTGTTTACTTTGCATTCCTAAAATAAAATCTGTTAATTAGATTTAAATCTTGGTTTGTTATTTAGGTTGCTTTTTATGGTTAAAGTAGCTTTTCATGTTCAGATTTAGTTGATAGATTAGTAAAGGGAATATATCTAGAATAGGCCATCAAGCACCTTTAATCTCACCTCTCCCTCAGTGGGATTGTGAGCTGGGAAAAAGGTGACATTGCTGCCAACAAAAACATTGTTTTGCTTAACCATGCAATCCTTAGTGTACTGTTTCCATTTGTAGAAATTAGTTATGGGTTTAGATCTCTGAAATGTATGTTTGCATAGTTGATGTACATGGTTTTCTTTCCAAATAAAGCTGTTGTTCATTCATGTTGTTGATAGTTAGACTAGATTAGCTAGGACTTTGATTATTTGCAAGACTTTGTTGATTCAGTTGAATGTACACTGTGCAGAGCATCTCTACCACTCTTTCATCCACCCAAAGCATCATCTAAGCCACCTGCCCCATCTCCTGGTTGAGTTCCTCGTCTCCAATCTGTCCTCTTTTCCACGTTGTTATCACTCAAGAAAAAGTTCTAAATTGTTCACATCAGTTTGATTGTTTGCCAAAGGCACATAAATCTTTTTCAGCAGTTTCGCAGCGCAACATGCTTCAAGTGATTTCGTAGCGCATAATTCATATTTTGCACTGGTTGCGCTACGAAATTGGGGATTTGTTTGAATACATAGCAAATCTCACCCAGCAGTTTGACTTATCGGAGTCCGCTGTGTTTTAGATCGTTAGGTGTCGTGGTACTGGCGCGTGTTGCAGTTATTGCTGAGAAGGGAACAAAAGGTAGACATGTTTCAACATGTTTAATGGAATGGATTGTCAAGCTCAAAAGATAAGCATATTTTCCAATATGGAATTGAGAAGGTTGATAATGTCTTAATATCAGTATCCAAAAGAAAAAAAAAAAGAAACACGGTGCCCGTATAAAAATCAGTGTTGTTCCAAGTTCATCATTAACACCACTAATCCTGTGGCTTTTGGAAAAGGTGCCAATTATAAGAAGGAAAGCACACAGGTGTATAATAGAAGAAAGGTTTCTAGTTTGAGAGTGAATGGTCTCATGCCAAGGATGATTGTCAGATAAAAGCCTATAGTCATTGCATTCAGATGGATAGGAAAATGCCCCTTGCAGAATATATTGGCTTTGGTTTGAATTTGTCTAACTCTTCAAGAAGCTGGACTGGTATATTTACGAATGATGTTCTCTATGCAGAGGTTGTCTTTGATATGCGTCCTTTAAAGCCAAGTCTTCTTCCATTGGTGCCATTGTTTTGTCAATCACTCTTGGAGATGGGTACGAAAGACATGGATTTTGTGCAGTTGAACCAGTTGATAGGAAGAAAGACAGGAGGGATTGGTCTGAAACAGTTACACAGAGCCTATCTGATTAACAACCCCTTCAGAGATTGATTTTGTGATAACATTTTGGTGCGTCTGCCGGGAGTCTAAAGCTTATTCATTCCCGAAATCAAAGAGTTGAACTTTTGAAGGTAGCAGGAGCTCAGAAGATTTTTCGAGGCTGCAAATCTACCTTGGCAACTCCATTGTTGAAGAATTCAAAATTCATAGATTCATGGTGATTCCACTGGAGTTATGAAGGACCCAGATGCTACCATTCTTATTTCAAGGTATGCATGCATATATTTTTCAGGAAATCATGGTTTCCCAAATCGTTTTCCCAAGGATGCATATTTTCTAAGGAATGGTCCAAAATTCAACGGAGAAGATTTGAGTTTAACTGTGAAGTATATATCAGATTTCTGTGATTTTGTTGAGCTTCTTAGAGTTAAACATGAGGATGTTTGCATTATGTTGTTCTATGATTCATTTCAAGGGAAATGTAAACGGTGGATTGAAAGTTTTCCTGCCAAATCCATTAAGTCATTTAAAGACTTTTGGTATATGTTTGTGGAGGAATGGATAGATAGATCAGATTTGGTGGAAAATTCTCCTTCAGTTCAAAGTTTTAAACAATGGAATGAGGATCATATTAATGAAGAAATAGGTGAAAATTTTTCTTTGTCCTTGTCTTCATATCTAAAAACATTTGACTGCAAGGGAGAAGATAAGATGAAATTTTTGGATGAAGTTGCTAAGGACATTGAGAAAGACATTGAAGATTTAGAAGGTCAAATTCAATCATATAGTCTTCATGGTCATGATCATTCTTTTCAAAAGATTTCTATGGAAGCACATAAGGAGAGAGTGTTGCTTCCTTTCTCTTTCACGATTGAGGAAGATGACACTGTTATTGAAGATCAGTTTGCACAGCCAGAAAGTTACAAGAATCATCAAGTTGATCATGTATTATGGGATCCTATAGCTGAATACATGGAAGAGTTTTACTCTCCAGTGTCTCAGCTTTTCTATGGAAATCAGAAGGCATTTCAATGGCAGTGGTCATCACAATATCATAACGGCTTTGAACTCCAACGCAGTCAAAAGACTCAAATATCAGATAAGACAAATGACTGGCTACATTGGAAATTTCACATTGATTGAGATGAAAGAAGTTTGAAATGGATAGGGTAGGTAGGTAGGAATATGCAAATAAGCCCAGGGTAGGTTGACTGAGCATTTTTTTTTTTTTAGTAGATATAGACTTCTTTTTCATACAGTGATCAGAAAGCTGAAGCCCGAGGTGAAGGCCCAAGAGCTTGATGGCGATGTTTGTCAAATAAATTTTCGTTTATCATAAGAGAATAAGGCACTGGAACTGTAGGTTCTTAGTGAACCACAAGGGCACAATATCCCAAGTGGAGCCACTATTATCACTCAAGAAAAAGTTCTAAATTGTTCACATCAGTTCGATTGTTTGCCAAAGGCACATAAATCTTTTTCAGCAGTTTCGCACCGCAACATGCTTCAAGTGATATTGTAGCGCATAATTCATATTTTTCACTGGCTACGCTACGAAATTGGGGATTTGTTTGAATACATAGCAAATCTCACCCAGTTGTCAGACTTATCGGAGTCCACTGTGTTTTAGATCGTTAGGTGTCGTGGTACTGGCGCGTGTTGCAGTTATTGCTGAGAAGGGAACAAAAGGTAGACATGTTTCAACATGTTAAATGGAATGGATTTTCAAGCTCAAAAGATAAGCATATTTGCCAATATGGAATTGAGAAGGTTGATAATGTCTTAATATCAGTATCCAAAAGAAAAAAAAACCAAACACGGTGCCCGTATAAAAATCAGTGCTGTTCCAAGTTCATCATTAACACCACTAATCCTGTGGCTTTTGGAAAAGGTGCCAATTATAAGAAGGAAATCACACAGGTGTATAATAGAAGAAAGGTTTCCAGTTTGAGAGTGAACGGTCTCATGCCAAGGATGGTTGTCAGATAAAAGGCTATAGTCATTGCATTCAGATGGATAGCAAAATGCCCCTTGCAGAATATATTGGCTTTGGTTTGAATTTGTCTAACTCTTCAAGAAGCTGGACTGGTATATTTACGAATGATGTTCTCTATGCAGAGGTTGTCTTTGATATGCGTCCTTTAAAGCCAAGTCTTCTTCCATTGGTGCCATTGTTTTTTCAATCACTCTTGGAGATGGGTACGAAAGACATGGATTTTGTGCAGTTGAACCAGTTGATAGGAAGAAAGACAAGAGGGATTTCAGTTTATCCATCCACTTCTTCAGTTAGAGGAAAAGTAGAGCCATCAAGCCACATCATTGTTCGTGGAAAGGCCATGGCAGGGTGGGTCAATGAACTTTTCAGCTTGGTTCGTATGGTTCTTCAGGATGTTCAATTCTTAGACCAACAATGCTTCAAGCAATTTGTTTCACAAAGTAAAGCAAGAATGGAGAGTCGTATAACGGGAAGTGGCCATGGCATAGTTGCGTCAAGAATGGATGCAAAGCTAAACATTGAAGGATGGGTTGGTGAACAAATGGGTGGTCTCAGCTATTTGGAGTTTCTATGAAACATTGAAAAACAAGTAGAAGAAGACTGGTCGACAGTTGCAGGTTTACTTGAGGAAATACGGAGTAGCATATTTTCAAGGAAATAGGTACTGATGAACTTGACAACTGATGAAAAGAATCTTGCAAATGCTGAGCAACATGTAGCAGATTTGCTCAGTGCTCTCCCTGAGACTAATACCTTGGAGATCCCTTCCTGGGACAATCGCCTTTCTCCGGTCAATGAAGCCCTTCTGATTCCAACTCAGGTTAATTATGTTGGAAAAGCAACAAATATATATGAAACTAGTTATCGACTAAATGGTAGTGCATATGTCATTTCCAATTACATTGGGAATACATGGTTGTGGGATCGTGTACGTGTCAGCGGTGGTGCCTATGGAGGTTTTTGTGATTTTGACTCCCGTTCAGGTGTATTCTCTTACTTGTCTTATCGAGATCCAAATTTATTGAAGACTGTCGATATCTATGGATTTGAGATTAGATAGTTTAGATACTGTTGTTGGCTCTGCTTCGAGCAGCAGATAAATATGGCATCGGTGATTTGAAGGATACTTGTAAAGAAAACCTGCTCAGCGATATCAACTGTAAAAATGTTCTTGACAGGCTCCAAGATACATCATTGTATCGGTTACCAAATTCTTTTAGAAGTCTGGATGTTTGAAAAAAGTATTGCGAATGTTTCCAAGCAAATATCTTATGCTCAGAAGATTGCAAATGCATGGATTGTAAGAACTATGAAGCCAGAGAGAGGAATTGTGGGCATGGTTTCCTGGTATACCTGGAAATTTGATTAACTTTTTCTTGTATGTTGCAGAAGAGGTTAGAAGTATTCTTGCACAACTGGGTTATGCGAAGACAGAGGATATTATTGGAAGAACAGATTTTCTAAGACCAAGGTGCATATCCCTCATGAAGAATCAACAACTGGATCTCAGTTATCTGCTTTCTAGTGTTGGACGACGAAAATGGAACAGCACATCAAGGACCGACAAACAGGGGCCTATGTTTCAGGGTAACAGAAAAGACGTGTCATTGAAGACAAACATGGAGCATTAAAGGTTCATCACAGCTATCTCAGCCAAACTCCAGATGTCAGAGAACGAAAATGATTGAAGATCAAGGCTGTTATAGAATTTGAGTCCCATTTGATTTAGAAGTCTAGAAGATCTAGTAGAATTAGAATTTTAATTGTTTTAGGATTCCAGCACTGTCAATTAATAGTCAGTTGTAATTATTAGTTAGTTAAAAGTTAGTAGGTGTCATCATAGGCAGAATCGAATTCCCCTCATGCTGGAGGAGGAATATTGATTAGTTAGAATAAGGATGCTATATATAGCTGAAACATCTATGTAATGGGGGTTGGACATTTTTAGAAACAGAGTAT
>APFE030857782.1:0-12101 GCA_000404065.3 Pinus taeda
AAATGGCCTTCACAAACATATTTGGAATCTACACTTGTAGGAGCTCTGAAAAGACATGAATCTTTAGAGACATTAATGAAAGCAATGGATATTAAAAATTAAAAACTAAAACATTTTGTTAAACATCGTGAGGAAGATGCATAGTGTGGAAAGATGATGCTTTATTTTGAAGAATACAAATTTAAGAGACTAGAGGCAGTTGCTTCTGATAAGATGGTTGTAGAAGCACACCTTTTAGAGGAGAAGAATGTGTTAATGGATGAGCTACAAATTATAAAGAACAATATCGATCAAAATCTTCAGGTGATGAGGGTTGAAATGGAAAATATAAGGTTGATAAAAGAGATAAGAAGGTACCAAGAATCTTATGAGGGTGGAGAGCTAGAGAAAATTCTAGAATAGATATTTGTATTAGGAGATTAGTTACTCAAAGCTTTGGAATAGAGGCTTATGCATGAGAAGGACACAAACCTTATGAACCAAAAGGAATGATAATAATAATATCTTTCTTCCATCAGTGAGGAGAATGAATTTCTTTACAAGCATGTTAATTTGTGCTAAAGGGAATAAAAATATCTTCGTAATAAGTTTTGCATCTACCTAGAAGCCAAATAAAATTTGGAATGGCATGTTGATGATTTGATGATCCATTGTGATAAGATGACGCTTTCAGATGTTGATGGAGAATTCCAACTAAACTCTGCAATGGATTCTCTAGAGTTGACAAAGGGGACATCATTTAGAGATGGTTTACCAGAGAAAAGGGAGCTTAAATATTTGGTTGAAGAAATTAGTGCAACCAATCAATGTGAAGCAGAAACTCAGGGAAATTCCATTTATTTGGCTAAGGAAGTTGATGATTTATGCAAAAAATGTATAGGAGTCTATTGAAGATAATGAAGGAATAAGTATCATGTATGAGAAAGTCATGCAAGAACTATATGAAATAAAGAAAGTTGAGGAATATGGACATGAAATGAATGAAAAATCCAAAGAACTAGTTCATGTATTCAAGTATCAAGTTGAGGAACTTGAGTAAGAAATTAAAGAAAGGAATCAAAATTATTTAAGAAAGGGACACATGTCTACAAAGGATGATCCCCCAAATATTTGACCAGATGTAACAGGCTCTATGAATGTTGAAGTAGAACATATAGCTCTTCGTCTTAGAAAAGAGATTGCAAAACTACTAATAAAATTGCAGGATACATCAGAAGAGAATGAAAGAATTCTTGAGCTATATGAAAAAACAATGCGATAAAGAGAAGATGCAAGAAGAATGTGGTGGAATTTTGGAGGTAGTAGAATTTGTATAGAGCATGTACAAGACATGGAAGATGGAACGGGGACAAATGCAATAGGCCGTGAAAGCTTAATTCAAGGGCATGAAGAATAAATTTGAGGTAGTGTTGAAACTGCATTATTGCATGAACACGCTAGTATCAATGGGGATTGAAAAGTAGAACTGGAGGGGATCCATACATGAATGGATGTTTAGTAGTGTACAATGAAATTAAAGGAGATAACTGACGAGAATGAAATATTAGTTGACATGTATGAGTAGGCAATGAAAGAAAAAAATGGAATTAGGAAACTATGGCAAGGCGTTGTACAAAAAATAAGGCTTCCATTGAATTTAACACAACTATAAGGGGCATTATAGAATATCAAGAATTGAGAAATGAGGCTGAACAACTAGAAATTAAGATTGTGCCTAAAAAGGATTCTAATGAACTGAGGATATAGTTGGAAGATGGTAAAACATATCTAAAAATTCGCATGAAATATGATGGACATCAAGAGGAGACAAGGGGAACACTAGGACTATAAAATAATGGAAATATGCCACAAACAAAATTTGTATTTTCCTCCTCTAATGTTAAGTCAGAGCATCCATAGTAGAACTTATAACTCTGGCAACAAGAAATGATTGATTAGATTCAAAATCTTCAAACAAATCTCATGAAGATGTCCCAAGAGAATGGAAAATTAGTTAAGATGCATGAGAAAGCTATATCTAAGAGAAATATATTAGTGAAGTTGTGGAATAATGTATCATATTCTTTGGAGCATGCTGAGAATATATAACTTTTGAAATGAGATAGGTTCCACAAAATTTCCAGAAGTCTTTGTATTGTATAGGGGAGCCCCTTTGCTATTTTATCCCAAAAGAAACTGAAGTTCTTGAGGAAATGAAGAAACAAGGATAGGAAAACGACATTTAGATTTCTGAAAGTCACAACGGTATATTTTTTACCAACAAGGGAGGTACAGTGGATGTTTAGGAGTAGTCTGACTTTTGGAGAAACATGGATGACAATTTAGTCTCTGATAGATTATTTAGCTTGTTAAAAAATGAAGCGCATGAACTACAATTGAAAATGAAGGAAATGGCAGGTGAATATGAGAAACTACTAGTAATATTTGAGGAAAATGCAAATGATAATTATAAAATTAGGAAACTATTACAGAAAACTAGTTAAGGACTGGAAAATTCCACACAGGAGAGGACACTTTTCTTGAGGGAGATAGAGGATGTTAAGTCCAAGCTATATAACCTGATAGATAGTAGTGAAGATATGGTCGATGGAAATAAGATATTTTTTCAACAAATGGATGAATTAAACATAATTAACGACTCATCAAATAATGTTGATGCTCATTTTACAATAAACCAATCTGATGAACTTCAACCATTGACAATTGAAAACAAGTCAGGCACATATGTGGGGAACTGAGAGGAAACAATCAAAATGGATGATTCTGTAAAAATATATGAAAGTTTGATCCACTTGTTCCTACAATTAAAACAAGAACCCATCATACTAATACTAAAATTCTCTAATAAATGAATAAATCAATATAGATATATTTTAACCTAGATCTTTTATACATTGATCGATTGTTTTCTTATTTTCTTTAAATCCCTCTCAATTCTTAATAAATATTGGACTAAAATAGATATATTTTAATACGTATATCCACCCCCTTAATGAAGCACTAGAACCCAAGTAGGTGGTACCAAAATAGTCCTATCACTACATTATGTCCTCCCTAAAAACAAGCATTGTTCAATTTTATCTTTGAATGGGCAGACACTTGATAAGTGGTGGAAGTTCCATGGTAATACACCCAAACATAGATGAAGTGATTTGATCATCATAAGAAACAACTAGCTGATTTAGAGTTCTTAATGAAATACATGAAAACTCAATTTTAACACCATAAGCAACAACTAGGTGACTCAGAGTCCTCAACGAAGTTCTCCTTAATGCATGTGACAACTAAACTCAAATAGGAGAGCTAGAAATAATAGCAAATGACAATGATCAATAATGAATAGTGATTACGTGTGTTTATGAAATCCCAAAATTTGGGACGTTAGCATTCTGTCTTATTATTATCATGTATGCAAGTGATTGTGGTCATGAAAATAAAAAATAATCGGAAGTGGTTTTAAGGTACAATAAAATTATTATATGGCTAAATTTTAAAAAGGAATCATATATAATCGTATTTTAGCATAAACTAAACTCTTCGTATTTATTTTTGTGTGTTTATATTCAGTGTCTCTAGCCTAATAATGAAATCTAAGGTACTTCTAAATATTTCGTAGTAAGAGATGCAAAAACATAGAAATGAGCATGTGTTATTGTTGTTTAAATCATGTCTACAGATGACAATGGTCATATATGGCAATTATGTTTACTTAAACCAGCTAAATTACATTGTTGCTTATTACATTATGTGAAATGAGTTATATATATTATGTAAAAAGTTATAAGGGGATACCATACTAAAAATGCAATAAGTTGGGGTTGTCAATTACATTTAAAGTATTGTGGAGATTTCCTATATACTAGAGTTGCTTAAAAGTGTAGTTTTTACATATTTTCTAGAGAGGGAGGAATAAAATCTAGAGTGGGGTGATAAAGTATAGAAGCCATGCCCTACATGGGTGCATTTTCAATCCATTTTTTATTAAAAATAGTTTTGTAAAATGGTAAAAGTTATTATGATCACGTACGATAGTTTGTTGAGAGATTTCTTATTATTTGGATGTGATGTGAAATGCATCAAGCTATGGGTAGAGATAATGTAACCCTTGAGTGATTTAGTTGAATATTATTATTCTCAAAATAATAATGAATCTACTTTATAGTGGAAATGGGTAGCATGCATAGATATATGTTTGTATTTGTCAAGTACATGACCTATGGTACGAGTGAAAAGGAAATATATTCTAAATATCATAATGCTCTAGAAAAAATTATAGTTGTTTGGAAACTACAAAGATGAATGTTTGGAGACTAGTTTCCTCTAAGGAATACATACTTTTAACTATGTATTTTATTTCTCAACTTCTAGGATAATTTATTTAATAAATATTTAGTCTTCAACTATTGTATCAAAAAATGACATAAGCTTGGACAAAATATATCAAAAGATATAAGAAAAAGGTAAAAAAGTCTTTAAAATCACAGAAACTATTTCAACAAAAAAGCCTTTATATGAAAAAATTTGAAAAAATAGATCAAGCAACAAAATAAGATATATTGTTTTAGTACTTATATGATTACAAAAGAAAATTGATAATTCTCCATAAGATTTGTTTTCAAAATCTGCAAAACCTTATAATCAAAAAAATTAAATACAATAAAATGTACATATACAATAAATTTGTATATGTATTACCTTTAGTTTCTTTCGGATGTTACAAATGCATAAATAGAAATAAAAGAATTAAAAGGAACATATTTACAATTTAAATTTACAAATTAGGTTTGACGTCATCTTGAACTTGAGTTGTAAATCACATTAAATTAGGGTAGAGTTTAACTTATAGATGAAATGGATTTTTTTTACCCCTGATGCCTTTTTGTAATCGACATTATGGTGAACTATGATCCACTCTTTTAATGGTTGATCAAGCCATTTCTTTTAGATAATTGAGGGAGGGAATATTGAAATGAATATATATGGGTTCCTTTCAAAAAATAGTTCGATGTTATTTTGTTCACATCCTCTTATTCTATCATCTGTATTAGCAATGGTTTTTTTTTGTCTATTTCAATGTTTCTATATGTCAATGTTTGGATTTGGCTTTGTATGACTAGAATGGTTCTTTCATGCAGTTTTCTTTCAATTTTTGAAATTGTGATACGACTTGGGATAAATATACTACTGACTAGACAACTCATTTATGATTAGTGTGAGTTTATATTCATGCGTATGGTGATATATCTTTTGAAAGTTTCAGATCAATAAGCATGAAAAATGATGGTTTTCAGGCTAAGTGTTATTTCTTTGATATTTTTATCAGGGTTTTATGGGTGATTTGGCATTCTCGTCATAGATTTTTATCCTGATTTGCACCAATTGTCTCAAATTGACTACTCATGGACACTCATATATGACAACGATTAATTTATTTGTACCATACATCTTAGCTTTCAATGTTTGATTTAATCCCTTGGGGTTTGAAGGTTACTAGGAGCTTGTTGTTTCATTGTTCTTGTTCATACTTTTCACATTGCTAGACAAGTAAGGCTTTGGTTACCGACTCGTTGTGCATTTTTCCTTTATGTTTCAACTTAATTCCTGGCTGAAGCCCTCTTATTTTCTAATAATGGAACCCCTTATCGAGTTTAAATCCATTAGAGTCGAGATAATAGAGGCATATGACGAATGCGCGAAATTGTTCCACAAGGTTAACTAGTGGGAATTCCTTCAGTTGGTTTAGTGTTATAATAAAGGGGTTATCAAGTATTTTTCGTATTTCTTTTGATATGAAGAAGTCTCCAGTGGGTTATCTAGAGATGGTTGTAGATATTGATTTCAATGAAGCATCTACTCATCTCTCCTTTGAGAGAGAGAAATGGTCATAAAATTTTCAATGTCTGACATTCCCTAGAACCAAATTATCATGAGTAAATATCGTGAATATCATGTGAAAGATATGCCAATTTCCTACTTATAATCTAAATGGCGTAATTTATTGCTTTTGTTGCATCAGTATGTTACTTATGAAGGGTCACATCGTCTAGCTTTTAGTTATCATGAAAGGTTTTTAATGGCATTTCTCATCCATAAACATAATTTTCTCTTTTTATCTATATAAAATCCTAACTAAAATATCATGCGCAAACCAGTCACATCGTAAGAACTCTGAAATATCACTCTTTCGTCATAGTTTCATGTATATTCTAGTGAGACACCATTTCCAAAAATAGAGGGGTTGAATATGATCATTTCCTAGATCGGAGTGGTTTTTAAAATCCCCAATTACATGAGTATTTTAATTCCTCATGTATTTATGTGCATAACCCTTCGTTCGATAGTCTTGTCCAACCACCATATCATCATTCATTATATACCGATTGTGAAGAATCATTTCATGAAGGAAACCCTTTTGGTTCAAATGATAATAATGTTGAAAACCTCAAACCTATTGGTGTTTGCCTAACTAGAAGCATCACCAAGGGTACTATTGTCTCTCATATGGAATTGAAATAGGAATTTAATGATAAAAGAGAAGTTAAGATTAAATAAATTCATAACAAAACTATGGATCTAAAGTTAAGATTAAACAAATTCAGAGAAAAATATCTCGAGAAAGGAAAGAAAAACATTACAATACTCCTAAAAATGATGACGTTATCCATATAAAGGCTCATCTTGAAACCTTTCCAAAACAAAATCAGCCATATGCCCAAGATAATTTTTTATTTTTTTGTTCATCTCGCTTGTTGTGATGACATTCCTCCAAGAAACATCCATTCGAATGAGCCTAAATTAAGAACATTTATTTATCAAGACATGCACAAACTTGACCTCTCTCTTTGCCATGATATCAATTCATTATGTTAAGACTTTAATATTTGGTGAATGTGGTAATGCACATAAAATAACCAATCCATGATTCTAACTTATTCTTTTTTAAGTACATGATTGATACCCTCCCCAACTACCATTTCCAACGGTCAAATTGATATATTTGAATATTTGTTAAGAAAATAGTTAACTAGGATTGTTTTATACAATTGTTTACTTATATTTGTGGGACTAAGAATACGATATTAATAAAAATTCACAAGTTAGGGTTGGTTATGGTTTATTTATATATCCTTGTAGTTTAGTTAATATGATTGAAGTGATAGAATAAGGGACACAAATAACAATGTATATTTGGTCAATCAGATTCAAGTTATTCGAACATTGGAGACCAAGAATTATGACTCCAATGGAGATAAGTATAGGTAACGCCAACCAATAACCGAGATTTCCATGAAATAAAGGATCATATCCAAATTCGAAATTGCAAGCTTTAATAGTAAATTTATAAATTACTAGTCAAACCATGTCAAGCTAGTGCAAGCTCATATATGAATATCAAAATAAAAGAGTAACGACAATAATGGAGCACCGCCAATGTTTTATTTTGACTTTGTCAAGCCAAGCTATTGGGTGGTAAAAGCATTGTTTTGTATTTTTTGGATTGGCCATTACTAGGTCTACTGTGATCATTTATAACATTATTCCTGTAAGGCAGAGAATAATGCTAATCATTTGACTAGTAAAATGAGCTTCATTGTTATTGGGTCATAGTAAAGGGCGTGACCTAATTACTTAATGTCTAATTTACAAATATGTCATAAATACATTTTAGTGGCTTTTAGATAAAACCTTGATGCTCGAGGATTCACGGTGCAACTTCAAAATTAAATCTAAGATATGTTTCAGTACAACAACAAACTTAAATATCATATATGTTTTCTAATTGTAAGTCCTAGAATATGTCCCAATGAGGTACTATGGATGACTGAATAAAATCTTTGGGAATACCTCCAGGATAGCTTGGAATCTCTACTAGTCAAATCTAGGTTGAAGGTGTGAGAGATAAGAAATATGGGTGATTAATTTTGTAGACACATCAGATCTATTGGGAGGGTTTCTGCCAATCAGGATGCATTTAATGAACAAACTGTGAATGAATTGTTTAAGTGGAGGGAGCAACAAATTGATTGATCACAAATATTTGGAGTAATGGGATGGATATGAATGTTAGGAGGATAGTCTATAGACTGAACTTAGCCGACAATCAAATTTATGGAGACCTATATGGAAAAATAAAGAGATTCCATTGTGCACTAACATAATATATGATCAGTGGGCAATGCTACATCTCTGTCTTTAATTTTTATCTGAAATGTGATTTAGGAAGACAACTCTAGAAAGAGATCTCAAGAAGATTGGAATGATTATCAAAGATGCCTAGAGTTGGTTACAAGCAGATATGGTCACAAAACTAAAGTCAATTTGTAATTTAAGATTAATTTTGAAAGGTGTTAATCTACAAGATTTAGGGAGTCTGTCACCTAGTTTCAAACTAATTGAAGTTTCTACATATTTATTGTAATGGAAAATACTAAACACCATGCAGTAAGCTAATGATTGGCTCATTATATTTACATCTAGCTCATTGGATGAGGCTAAAGTGAGTTACTTTCTCATCAAATTATCCTTCATTAAAGGGTAGATAATGGAATTTTCTAAAATGAAAGATGGGCAAAGATACGTAATTCTTGTTTGTGCATATTGTTGATGTCATATCTGTTTTCCAAGTGAGGTTGTGTAGTTTAAATCCTCTTTTTCACCTCAGAATTCCACCATTTGTGTATGACCTCAAAAAAATAGAGAGGAGAGGTGGTTGATGGAGGGTTTTTGGAATTATTCATACTTTCTTTTGTACTTTCACAACTCATCAACTAGGCAGAGAAATCAATATTGATAAAGGGATTTTGTAATTCTTCCTACATGCTTTTGAACTTGTGATAAGCGATTAATTGGACAAATCCATAAATACTAATACTAGTGAATCTCCCTCCTTATGTTTAAGTTAATAGTGTAACAAAGATGTTTCCATGAATTATTAATACGAATTTCACATAGAAATAGAGCCTAATCCCTCTTGTGTAAGGATGAACATAACTTATCATGGTGATTATCAAATCATGCATGTCCGTTAACCTTATGGACTATCCATTATGCTTTTCCTTATTATGAACATCATTAACCATCCATTATTGGGTCTAAGATGATAAATACAACACAGAAGGCACTTCTAGATCATATAACACAAAGAACTATAAAGAAGAGATTATATCAAGGAGACACTAAACTAACACTACATGTGAGTTAAAATATACTGAAATTGTATTGCTGGCATGGACAACCTACAACTAATAAACCTAAGCTTCCACAAGAAAGGGATGATGTCAAGGAAACATAGTACCTATTGAATGCCCACTGTTCACAACGAGTCGATAAAGGGAATATACAACATCATATAATTATGAAAATGAAAACTTTAGCCTCTTTTATGTTCACTATTCATAGTGATTCAGTTGAGGGCCCATCCCTAGATTTGTATGCTCGCATCCTAAGTAGTCTAGTCTGGCCTTCCTTAGAACCGATCATTGGAAATGCCAAAAAGTAAGAGCAACACCTTTTCGAAAAGAAAGTTTTCCTCATCTAACATCTTATGGTAGTTAGTTTAGGTAATGGGCTAAATCCAAGGTTTCCTCTTAGTAGAAGAATAGGCACTTATAATGCATATTTGAAGCACTATTTTAGGCTAATCAATCCTAATCCGAGTATCGAGAAAAGGAGGGCAGATCTAAGAAGTTGGATTGGATTAGAGACAACCTCTTTTCCTTCCCCTATGAGAATAAAGGTGGTAATGAAGGGTAAACACACAATAAAAAGGGGCTTTTTATGCACTTTTGAATAATAATATCATTGAAACACTTGGACCAGTTAGTGTTCGCTTACCTAGAAGCATGACCAAGGGTACTACTATCTTTCATATAGAACTAAAATAGTAATTTCATGATAAAAGGGAGGTGAAGTCCTCCAGGGTAAGTCTTCGTCCTAGAATTGTACGTAAAGAACCTACACATGAAGAGGAGATTATCAATCACAGCAAAACCCTCAATCTAAAGTTAAGATTAAAAAAATTTGGAGGAAAAAATCCCGAGCAACGCGAAATAGACATTAGAATACTCCTAGAAACAATGAGTTTGTCCATATCCAAGCTTATCCTGAAATATTTCCAAAAGGAAATAGGCCACCTGAAATATTTCCAAAAGGAAATAGGCCACGAGTCCAAGTTAATTTAATATTTGTGTATGTTGCTTATTGTGATGACACTCCTTCAAGTAACATGCATTTGAATGAGCCTCCTCAAAGGTTCCACCCTAAATTCCACTCCTAAAAGATTCCACCTTAAATTCAAATTCAAATTCAAATGCAAGCCCATTTCAAATTTGTGTGAAAATTCCAAATTTTCACCGACGTGGATAGATGACGTGGATGTAAAGAGAATTTCTCAAAAAAGATCTCAATCTTTTACTAGGTCCCTTGCACGAGAATTTCAAGAAAGGCATCTCAGGATTTTTTTTCCTCGTAGACGTTGATTCGCTCCATTAACGGATCACAACCTTTTTTGAAATACACGAGGGATGGCCTGGGTGGCTTCAAACGAATAATTAGCAGTTCTTTTGTATTTGCAGCGAAATTTTTTGTTTGTTTGGAAGTGTTTTCTCTTGTGTATGTCAATGTTTGTGTGGCTGTGACTCTCTGTCGGTTCCTCTCCAAATTGCCTCTGTGTTGTCTGTATGTACCCTGTTTAGGGATTGCCAAATTCCTGGGTTTATTGGGTGTCGATTATTTGATTCAGTTTTCCTGTGTATGTTTTTCCACTTGTTTTTATTTGTTTTGCAGTGTAGTGTATCTTCTTTCTTTGTAATCTTGTTTCGTTCGTTCTTGGTAATCTTGTTTCGTCCTTTGTTTTCACTGGCTTGCTGTCGTTCTTGGTAATCTTGTTTCGTCCTTTCTTTTTCACTGGCTTGCTGATTCGTTTGGTTTACTTCCTGATGTTTTCTTCAGATTGGGTATCAAGATTAAACATTCTAATTTCCTCTTTTATACACATAAAAAACTTAAAAGTGTCGATGATGCACAAATCTGTTGCGCCAGAGAGATAGGAAATCCTTGTCAGGTTTGCCAATGGATCGATTTAAGAAGGTTCGGCTGGCGAATTTCAGGTACTTTCGATTTTTCAGGGTTTTTCTGAATAGTCCATTAAATTAAATTAGAGTAGCTTTTGGTATACCTGTGAATTTCTTTGACATAATACGCATGAACGAACGAAATTTTCTTGTGATTACTCAACTTTTTAAGGGATTTTTGTGAAGATATTTTCATATTATCATAAATTTATATTAAAAAAATTGTCACGGTATTTATTCTTCATTTAGTTTTCAAGGGTCTTTTACAAAATTTGTAAACAAAAAGTTTACGTTGATCATATATTTGACGAAAACATGGTCTAAGATATTTATGTCTCTGCGTTCTACGGCAACATTTATATACTGGTTCCTCTCTTACTGATGCCTCCACTTCTGCCCCACATCCCATCAGTCATTATAGCATATTATCATATTTTTCATATTATCATATTTTGCGTTCCCTTGTAAGTTTTGATCATTTCCTGTTCTCACTTATTTTCGCCATCCCTTTATATGCGGAAATTTACTATTCAGGTTGCCCTTTTTGAGAATGAGCGGAAAGTTTTTAACTCTCAGATTATCCCACCGTATTTCCCTGCTGCAATCATGTGCCCGTTAATTATGCTCATGGTTTGATCTTTGAATGCATGCATGCAGGAGTTAGTTATTATTTAAATTTGGTTGGCTGAGGGTTTTACCAGTTGGCCAAATTAATATTTATATGAGACGATTGAATTCCCTGAATTCCAGGAAGCGTTGCTACTTTCTCTGCAGGAAAAGCTTTCGCCGGTCGTCGGGTATAAACTGTGTCGACCCAAGCTCTGGAGACCATCAGTCCCTATTTTCCGATCACATAGTAAAATATTTGTAGTATTAAATTTAGAGGTCAAGAAATGGGCTGGCGCCAGATGTATGAATTCCACTTACCCGAAGCAACCAGTAGCGACAAATAGGTATAAATTAGTTTTACGCCAAACGACCCAGATCAATATGTATGATTTTGATTACCGGAAACCACGAATAGAAATA
>APFE030857783.1:0-18003 GCA_000404065.3 Pinus taeda
GTTTGGAAGATATCTTTGTTTGCTTTGTATCTGATAAACACACACAATGGTCAAACGGTTCCTCTGGCGGAATGGTGGTATAACACTTCCTTCCATACAACAACAAAAATGACCCCATTTATGGCACTTTATGGGTATCAGCCACCATCCATCACATCATATTTAAGAGAAAATTCTAAGGTTCAGGCAGTGAAACATCACATCGAACATCAACAACAAGTCCTCCAAATCTTAAAGCATAACCTCGTGTTGGCAGAGAATAGAATGAAACAACAGGCAGATCAACATCGCAGCGAAAGAAGTTTTGATGTAGGTGATTGGGTATTCCTACAACTACAACCATATAAGCAAATGTCCCTTAAGCAAGATAAGAAGGATAATAAATTATCACCAAAGTATTATGGTCCGTACAAGGTGTTGCAAAAGATTGGTACTATGGCATACAAATTGGAGCTTCTTGCAGCTTCTTGATTGCACCCAGTTTTCCATGTTTCATGTTTAAAGAAGGTTATAGGCGACAAGATCCATGTTCAAACAATACTACCAGAACTTGACGAGGAAGGAAAAATTATATTGGAATCGGAAGTAGTCACAGAAACAAGAACTCGACAACTACGAAATCGATCAATTTCAGAGTATCTTATCAAGTGGAAGAACTTATCCGCTAAAGATTCCACATGGGAGGATGAGAATTTTATACAGAAGTATTCAGAACTACTCAAGTGTTGAGGAAAACACTTTTTTGAAAGAGAGGGGCATGTTGGGTCCCTATAATACTAGTGATTACCCCATTACTATTGTAGTTATACCCCTTATTAATATTGTTGTGCCCCTGTTGTCCCCATATTGTTACTACTGTGCCCCATAGAATCCCTCTATTATTATTTTTGTGACTTTGTATTATTATTGTTAGGTCGGTTGGGTTATATTGTGACTCCTTAGACTCCTATATACAGAAAAGAGGTTTTGTCATTTGAATCATCGAAAAATTGTTCATTTATGTAATGTAAAGGAGGTTGCCCCCTCGAAGAGGCTGAATTCTAAGGCGTTGATCTATCTTTGCTATCTTTCTTGAAGCTAGTTTCATAACGTCATTCCATTAACTATTTACTTTAAGGAAAAGCATTGTGTTCCTTATCTCTCTGTTGTTCTAGGTTAGCCACTGTCCAAAGGGAAATACTTTTGTCTGCAATCATAAGTATCATATAACGATGAGCAAACACCCTTTGTTGGAATTAATCAATCTCTTCATTTGATCTACACTTACAAGATTGGCACTGACTTTGGCGCGATGAGCTCTAAATATGTATTCCACCTCATATTTCGTGAGATGATACTTGTTTTCATGAAAAAGAAAATTTCTTTCCTATCATACAAAAATGGACTCCCCAATACAATACCATAGATATCCAAGGGTACAACATCAACATCAACCTCATCTACTTGTTTGGATGCAATCACAAATCTAGCTCTACATTTCTTGGTTAATGTAATTTTTCTTTTTCACACACCCAACCAAGAGGGTAAGGTTTCAGATGAGGCTTGGTCTCTAATCGCAACTTTTTAATCAAGGATTTTGAAATCAAATTTTTTTGCAAGCTCAGATCAAACAAGGTTCCTACTTTAGTATGTTTCAGTATGACTCTATTGTGGAAAAATTCAATTCTCTTTAGTTTATTAACAAGAGTTTCATTTTAAGAACTTGTACTTTCATATGATTGAAATTTTCATTAGCATGAAGAGAAAGAGTACCTTGTGTTCCCATTGTTGTGATCAATTTCTCATCACCAAAATAAGATCCAAGGACCTCTTGCATGGTTGCCACCATATTTTGCTTGTTCTTCCCACGAAATATATTTTGTTTCAACTTTGGATGAAACTTCCAACAATTTTCATCATCAAGGCCTTCCTTATTGCAATGTGTGCAAGATGGCTTTGCTCCTTCCTCATTCTTAGTTGTAGATACCTTCTTGTCCTTTCCCTTGCCTTTTCCTTTGAACTTTCCATTATGAGGATTGAAAGATGACTTATTTGGTTTCTCTTCTTTATCATTCTTACCCCTAATTTCAAGGTGAATGGCTTTCACATTGGTCACATAAATAGTTGTAGGCTCAAATAATAACAAATAATGTCTGATGTAACTGTGTAAAGCACCAATATACTTCTTTACAGTTTTTGGTGAATCAAGTGACATTCTCAAATCCAGTGCTTGTTTTCTAAACTCTTATGTGAAGCTGTGTACATTATGACCCTTTCATTTCCTTAAATATTTCCATTCCATTAAATCATTTTGTCAATAACCCAAAGAAAAAAATTTATCTTCTAATGAAAAAACAAAATTGGACCAAGATTAAAGGAGATTACCCACATTTTTTCTTCCTTTTGCAACTTGTTCTCCAACTGGGCAAGAGCAGTGCCACTCAACCAAATAGATGATAATTGGATCTTTGTCTCATCTTCCTTGACTTGTTGAATTTGTAAATAAACCTTGATTTGTCTATTCCAACTGTTTAGTTTCTTTGCATTACATTCTACATTATATGTGGGCAAATCAAACTTTATACCTAGCTTTAAAAATGGCTTCTTAAATGTATTCCTATGTTGCCTGTTAGAATGATGAGAAGAAGAAGAAGAAGAGCTATCACTAGAGGATGGAGAGGGCAGTTCAGGAGGATCTCCTTTTCCACCTTCATGATTTACCAATGCATGGTCATTGATCCAATTCTTCTCAGGTTTGATGGTCTTCTCATACTATGCAAACAACTTGTCAACTTTCTCTAACATGGTGAAAAATATCTTGTGATAATTTCGCTCTTCCTCAATTTGAGCTTCCTCATCTTCCATGTTTCGTCTTCATGGTGCACACCCCGCTTTGGGATCAAAGGATTTTTTTTTTCATTCTCCTCTTTGGATATTGTTCTCGTTTAGCATTAGCTCATGCAAATGGAATCAACAAGACCTGGTCTGATACGAAACTTGATCCAAATATTTTAACTTCAAGGATGAATATAGAATTACATATAAAAGAGCATATTAACCAAGTAACTTAATACATGAAAAAGAAGTGGAAATCATAAATAAACCATGAGATACAAGGCACACAAAATATTTTATTACGAAGTTCACCAAATGTGGTCTTTGTCTCTAGGTCCTGCTCAAAGTGTGGGAGGCATTCTTTTATTAAGTGGAAGCAAAGAAATTGTTACAAGAAACTTTACAAAAATTACCCTTATACCTGTAATTCAGATAACGGCTTGAAAATGACGACATCGGCTAGAAAAAAAGAATAAACGATTGGATTCCTGGTGAGAAAACTTGCAAAATCGATTATAGACTTGTCAAATTTTGATACTGGCACCTTCTGCCCTCTAAATGAATCTTTTCAGCATCTTGGAGATTCCCTTGCTGATGGTTTCACTCCCATGGTCACTCTCGGTTTTGTTGTTCACCCTTCTTCGGTCTAAGTTAAATGCATTTGATTGAGTTTAAATACATGTTGGTGTGGTGGAGTTAACAAGGCAGGAGCCTTGGCTCATTGGTAATAGCCGACAAGATTGGAATTTAGTTGGGGGCGGACTAGGTTTAAAGCCTGTCATTTCTCGTTTTTGCTTGGATGTGTTATAAACATAACACACAGTTTTTTGTTGTAAGGTAATGTGGCTCAAACGGAATGCGAGACTGCCCGATCGGTTGGCTGACCCATGTGGGTCAAGCTGATTTGGTCCCTGCCAGTCCCATAGCACATATGTTGGTGATAGGTGTCGAATCAGGTGGGTTTTATGGTCGGTAGCCCCCCCACCCATTATGAAGTTATATCTATATATATATATAATAATAGATATATTAATATATATATTATATATATATATTATATTATATATATATATTATATATATATATATATTATTATATATATTATATATATATATATATATATATTATATATAGATACATACATTGGTAATGTCAGACCATTGGCGGGGGCGAGGTTGGAAACTCGCAACCTCAAAAATATTATATTTTTTATTTTTTTGTTCAACCATATAGGTAATTTTTTTCTGCCATAAAAGAAGAGATATTAAACAAATTAAGGAGGAAAAAAATTATCCCATTCCAACAACCATTTTTCATGCATCGTGACTCTACCAAATTGTTGCATCATTAGTGACTGCCACTTGGCCAAGTTTGACCATAAATTTGACCAGCTATAACTTGAGCATACGAAATAGAATTTGAGTGTCATTTACACCATTGGAATTAGGGCGATAAGAGCTATGATTGGGTCCTAGTTTCCCTTCTATTTGAGGACTTTGATGTTTGATCTATTTTCAAGGCCACTTCTATTTATGGATCCATCTAGATCATCCATAGTTCTAGGTAGTAGTTTGTAATCAAAATTTGTTGTCCCTAGGTAGACATTTCTAGCAAGGTATCATACACATTAAATGGACATCGTATTTCAAAGTTATGAGCCCAGGAAGTTGATGTACCGAATAATCCCAATGGGGCCCACAAATGTTTGGTGGTTCATCACATATGGTTAGGTTTTTGGATGTTTAGGGTTTTCCATTATTTCTCAATAATAAAAACACATCTGAGTCTGATTGCAACATTGTTTAGAAGGTATGTAGTCACAACATCTCTTCTCATATGTAAGCTACCATCACTCGAGCTACTTTATTTCCATTCTGCATGTAAATAGTTTCCAGTACTTTGTTATTAATGAAATGCAGTTTTGTTTCATTATAACACTCTATTTCTGTTTATATCTATATTTAAATTTGTTCCTTCACAAATCAGGATCAGTGGCATCAAAGTGGTCTAACATTTCTTCATTTTTTGTGCATGTCCCCAATGAGGTTGGGGTATAAGGAGTTGGGACATGACCTGGTTGAGCCTTCGGAAGACCGTCCTCACTGACACTAATGACATCCCATAGCAGAAAAAAGAAATCTAAGAGAGAAAATTTTCCTAGAACCTTCGATGAAAGCCCACCAATGACACATATCCATCCAATAGTCACTTCGAAGGTGCCACCCCCTTTAAGGTATAGTTTAACTTCGACATCCCTATATTTAAAGGTTGAATAGATGCAGATATTGTAGATAAATGGTCGGATCTTCTAGAAGGCTATTTTTTGGTCTATAGTTCCTTTAATAGGGAGAGGATTACTTTTGCAATGCTTAAGGCTTCCCCCCATGTCAACTAATGGTGGGAAGATTATTGCAAGAATAGGGCTTAGGAACCCTCTCTATTTATAACCACATCCTCTTGGCTCTCTTTCAAGATACTTCCAAGGAATAGTAATACCCCGTGGGAAGATATGAGGAAAAGTGTATACAATGGACAACACTACGACATCAAAGGGACCTAGATGTGCATGATTTCACAAATATTTCGCGTACATGGGTATCAACGACTCTGAGAGACATATGGTGCTCACGTATCATGGTTGTCTGCACAAATACATTAAGGAAGAAATGGAGTTCCTGAATATCTCCTCCCTTGGTGCAATATAACGATATATTACTAATATTGAACAAAAATTTAAACAAAAGATGTGAATTTCGATCTGCGAATCAAAAGAAAGGAAAGAGTACCCCCAAACCATAGAACAAAGGATAGAGACAAGGTGGAGAGACCCAGGACAACCCATCGAATCTGCAAGAAAATAATGGCACCACGAGTGTGACGAATGACATAGGAAAATGGTGTGACTTCCATAAGGGTCGCACTCACAACACAAATGAGTGTCACGTAAAGTAGTCACTGGTGACTGAGCTAAAATATTTAGAGTCTTATGCATGTTCCGATTCTCAGCCAAAACCTGATAAGGGGAAGCAAATTTGTTGTAGGTCTGATCTGACATATGTGACAATAAAAACGTACCTAGAAATAACAAGATATAAATAGATAGAAATGCTTCTTTATTGATCAAACCCTTAAGGCAGGATAACACCATACATTGACTCCTTAAGGAAGGAAAAGACTCCACAAGCCATATGCTTGTTCATACAATATTCCTTGACATCTCTCAATGGGGAATCTCTAGTCTTTATATAGGCCTCATACATACAATATCATCAGTCATTACCATGGTTCCCTCAATACCATCTATATAATATAATGGGATTATTACATTATTGCTAACTACTTGTGGTCCCTTACATGATATGGGTTAATGACTTTATTTATTACTATGGCCCATCACATTATTACATTATTCCCTTGAGTACGTCCCTATGTACCGTATATTATCCCCCTTAGGTATACTACATTCCACCCCCTTAAACATGTTTCATCCCCAAAACATAAGATCTAATCAAAAGAGTAGTCCATTGGTACCATGCACGTGCATCTAGCCATCCAAGAGAAAGTTGAACCCTCGATCTAGTTGGTGCCTCGCTCGCTTGAGATGGAAGTTGACCCTTGCAGATCTTCTATGGTGATGTGTAGTAGGTGGATCGTCACCCCTCTCTATCTGTCATGCGAGGGTTGTTGTCCTTGTGGCTAATTTGTTGCCATCTTGTTGGTTGTTTTCTTGTGGGGTGATGTGGATGGTGATATGCTGAAGTTTTAACCAACGATGTATCTTTCTTTAATTCACCACCTAATGCAGCCTGATTGGTATCTGGTACATGTTGTGGCATCTGTTGTTGTTTCTTATCTTCCAATATTACTTCAACCATGGATTCCTCATTTGATGTATCCGTACCTATAACATTTTTGCTTCAAACTCCTTGGACTCTACCTATTTTTCTCATACTTGGTTTGATGTTTGTGTTTGGTTCTCGACCATAAAGGGATCATCATTTGATGCGTCAGTCCCTGGAACATCTTTTGCTTCAGCTTCCTTGGACTCTACCTATTTATTGATGGAAATATCCTGTAATGTAATTTTCTTCTTTTTATACCAAAGCTTTAGGAATTTCTTCTGGACATTAATATTGATAGTACCCACAGATTCCATCTAAGGGTATCCCAAAACAACACCCACATTAGCCGTATCTGAAGCATAAAAATAAGAATGCAATACATACTTGTCCATAGAAATCTTCAAATATTTATAAACTTGCACCTCCTCATTATTAACCTATGTGTGCTCCATATGTTTTGCTAGAATTTGCAAACTTTTTGCCAAATTAACATTTATAAAATTTTGCTTGCAACTAGGATTTATAGACACAATGATCTTCTCCTTCTGAATATATCCATGAACCTATAATAAGGAGATACTAGTAGAAAATAGCCCCTTACATGTCTCATTCCCTTGTTTTCTAGTATGAGAGCATTTGTCCAAAAGGACTTTTTCAAATTCTTCATCTGAAAATTTAAATATTGGGTGCCAAGTGAGTAATACCATATGGTAACCTCTTGTTTCAAAGTAAGCCATAGGAAACTTGTCTAATTTTTCGGATGGCTTTTCTTAAGATCTTTTATGAATACTTCAATAGTAGGACCATTATCTTTCCCTGTAAAGACAAGATCTTTGCTAGGTTTCTTGGTTTTCTTTTTTCTAGCATGAGACCATTTGTCCAACAATAGTTTTTCAATTTCATCAGCACCACTTAACTTCAGAAACTCACTGTCAAGTGATTGCCACCATATAGCAGCCTCATCTTCCAAATAATACCCTATTTTGTCCTTGCAATACCCTAGAAAGTCACTCTTCTTCTCTCGTATAATTTTTTCAATAGTCAGCCCATAATTATTTTCCCAAAAACATATTGCTAGAAGCTAAGAAGAGGGTTTAAAAAAAATCACTTACTTGGCAAAAATTTAAAATGGCCACAATTCGGTCAATATTGCTTAGAATCCTTATTATGACTTGCTTTCGAAAATCGAATGACCATTCTACATCTACCCATGTGATAGAAATCCCAATCAAAACACTGGAATTTCCGAATTGAGCTACAACTGTTTCGCCGTCATAAAAATGTCTAAAAAATGAGATGATTTAAAATCAGCGATATCACCCTCATCCAGACTCCAATTTCACTGATTTTTTTTTTTAAATTGGATATTTTTTTGCAAAGAACCCAGATCTTTAATTAGATTCTACAAATTTTGCACCAAAACATACAGATATGATATTCAAACTCACCGCCCCAAAAAAATGTCTACAACATAGCTAATTTTTAAATCAGTGATATCTCCCTCATCCGGACTCCGATTCGGTGAATTTCTTTTTTTCAAATTGGGTATTTTTTCACAAACAACCCAAATCTGCAATTAGATTCTTGCTAGAACATACAGATCTAATCTACAAACTCGCCGCCCTGAAAAATGTCTGTAACACAACTGATTTTTAAATCAGTGATATATCCCTCATTTGGACTCCGATTCAGGCGATTTTTTTTTCAAATTGGGTATTTTTTCACGAAAAACCTAGATCTACAATTAGATTCTACACATTTTGCACCAAAACGTATAGATATGTTCTGCAAACTCGCCACCCCAAAAAAATGTCTACAAGATCTCCCTTATCTGGACTTCGATTCGACCAATTTTTTTCAAATTTGATATTTTTCGCAAGCAACCCAGATCTATAATTAGATTCTGCAAATTTTGCACCAAAATGTACATATCTAATATTCAAACTCACAGTTCCAAAAATTTCCTACAAAAATAAAAAATAAAATCCACTTTGCCCAAGAAAGTGCTCTGATACCACTTGTTATAAATCTGATATGAAAAAAAATGAGAATACAAATATACCCAAAAATAACCAGATAGAAATAGATAGAAATTCTTCTTTATTGATTAAACCCTTAAGGTAGGGCAACACCATACATTCACTCCTAAAGGAAGGAGAACACCCCACAAGCGATATGCTTGTTCATACAATATTCCTTGACATGTCTCAATGTGGAGTCTCTAGCCTTTATATAGGCCTTATACATACAATACCATGGGTCATTACCATGGTTCCCTCAACACCATCTATCTAATACAATGAACTTATTACATTATTGCTAACTACTTGTGGTCCCTTACATGATATGGGTTAACCACTTTATTTATTACTATGGCCCATCTCATTATTACATTATTCCCTTGGGTACCTCCCTCTATACCCCATACACTTCCCCCTAGGTATACTACAAAATTATTGACACAAAACCCAGTGCCATTGTTGCCACCACCAAGGTCTAGAACATTGATTCCCAAAGACCTAGAGGACGGTGGGTGTTTCTTACACTCACAGATGTGCATGAAGGGTTCTCTATTGGAGTTCATTGTCGATAGCGGGAGCCAAAAGAACCTCATTTCAAAAGAGTTCATTGAGCGGTTGGGCCTACCAACCACAACACACCCCCAACCATACACCATTAGGTGGCTCCACCAAGGACAAGATCTTCACATCAACCAACATTGTTGGATTCCCTAGAACATCAAGCCCTTCCCAGATGAGGTATTGTTTGATGCTGCTCATATTGAATTTTTTGATGTGTTATTAGGCCAACTATACTTTTGGAAGCATCATGTTGTATATGAGTGGAGGCCTCACACTATTATTATTACTTTGGGAAATAAAGTATATAGGATATTGGAGGTAACCCTGCCTACCACCATCTCTTTGATCTCTGTTGAGAAATGCACTAAGATCATCTCCCAGACTGAGAATTTTTTTTTCTTTCTAATTCACTCTGAAAGTAAGGGGAAGATAGTGGCCAATTCCATGGCCCTTGGGAAGGGTTCCCCCATGCAGCAGAAGCAAGTGGGTAAGATCAGGGAATAATACAGGGACATCTTCTCCTCACCCACAGTGTTACCCTTGCATTGTCAGTTCAAGCATTTGATCAATCTGACTCTAGAAGCGCCTCTACCCAATAGGTCGATATACCATCGCTCCATTCTAGAAAATGAAGAAATCGAGTGGATGATCGAGGATTTGTTGAAAAAATGGCACATCCGACCAAGTTCCTCACCTTGTGAGAGCCTAATTGTACTTGTACAGAAGAATGATGGAACCTGGAGGACTTGCATTGATTATTGGGTACTAAATAAAATCACTGTTATGAACAAGTATGCAATCCCACATATTGATGACCTTCTTGACCATCTCAAGGGGGAGCAGTATTTTAGAAATATTTATTTGAAGTCTGGCTATCACCAGGTTCCAAAAGAACCCACAAATGTATGGAAGATCTCCCTAAAATATAAGGAGGGCCTTTTTAAGTGGTTGGTCATGCCTTTTAGGTTCATAAACACCCTTGAAAATTTTAGGAGGTTGATGGAGGACATCTTTCCAACTTTCACCAACTCATTCATCTTTGTATATTTAGATCACATCGTTATCTTCAATAAGAGTTAGGAAGAGAACCTGCAAGACATTCGACAAGTCCTTAAAATCATGTGGCAACATAAACTATGTGCCAACTTGGAGAAATACACATTTGGCATGAGTCGAGTCCAATATATTGCATACATCATTGATGAGCAAGGTGTGGATGTGGATCTAGCTAATATACAAGTCATTCAGGATTGGCTAGCCTTGGGCACTCTAACAGAGCTTCACTTTTTTTACCCTGCCAATTTTTATTAGAGGCTTGTCTTGGGATTTTCTGATATCACTTGGCCTTTGAGCCAAGTTACTAGGGCGGAGTGAAAGCAAAGTGTTTTTGGTCCGTGTCACAATAGAAGGAGTTCATTGAACTAGATCATTACCTCTACTCTACACCTGTACTCACATTTCCAGACATGCAACAACCATTTGAAATTGAGATAGATACCCCCACCTATGCTATCGGTGCAATCCTTACCCAACAAGGGCCTCCAATGGTTTATCATAGTGAGAAAATCTCTGATACAATTCGGAAATACCCCACCTATGATAAAGAGATCTATTTTATCATGCAAGCATGCCAACAATGGAAACATTACATTCTAGGGAAGGAGACGGTCATCTACACTAAAATCAATGCATCTAGTGCAAACAATCAAATATAATTAGAAATCAACATCTACACTGAAATCAATGCATATAGTGCAATAAATCAAATAGGATTGTAAATCATCATCTACATTGAAATCAATGCATCGTGTCCAGGAAATTGTCTTCCCTTTCTCCCCACTCCATCTATATCTATATCTCCCTTCATCTCTCCTTATTTGTCTCTCTATCTCAACACCACCCCCCCAAAACAGACACACCCTCTCTATCCATATATATCTATCTCTCCCAACCCCCTTCCCTCTCTACCTCTCTTCACCTCCCATATATCTCTATCTCCCTCTATCTCTCCTTTCTCTATCTATATCACTACCAAAGCATACACATTCTTTATCCATATCTATCTATCTCTCCCTCCCCCTTCCTCTCCCTCTCGCTCTCTCCCCCTTCAATTTCTATTCCCTCCTGCTCTCCTCTCTCCATCTCTTTCTCTACCTTATCACTCCCGCTCTCTCTCCACCTTTCTTTCTATGTGTCTTTCTTCTTACCTACCTCTCTCTCCCTCCCTTTCTCCTCTCTCTCATGTCCTCTCTCTCTTCCTTCCTCATTGTACGTTTCTCTCCCACCTCACTCTAATTCTCTATCTGCCCCCCCCCCACCCCCTCTCTCTTCATCCTCCAACTCTATCACTATCTCCCTCCCTCTCTCCTCTATTTTTCTCTTCCCCCTTCCTTCCATCTCTTCTTCTTTAAGAAAATCATATAGATTCACAAGCTCATGAAATGTACTAAAGCACAGGACAAGAATCTACTTCTACGTTCAACTAGTGGAAGCCAATAAATCAATGAAAACATCATGAACAAGAAGAAGATAAATCAATGACACATAACAAAATATGTATATGGGGAAATCCACTTCTCAAAACCCTGTTAACTCTATTTGCATATATGATAAATATGAGTGAATATACAAAGCTTGTTCTCACTAGAACAATTTCGCACAAGTATGCTCAACTCTCTCAACTCAGAAGCTAGCTTAAGCCAAATCCTTAGCCTATTCAGAATCTCTCCAAGCCCCTAATATCTTGCTTAATTCCTAGGATGAATAGACCATATTTAAAGGGAATTCATGCTTCAAAAATTGCACAATCCAAACATAGGATCAATCTCTTATGCCTGCATGATATTTACACTTCAGTAAATAATACCACTAATAGTACATTGTCCTTGCACTCTAGTCTAAATTGGGTCTTTCTCTAAACTGAGATGTGTTATCACTCAGGTTTTCCCTAGGCTCCTGAAGGGATACGACTGAGGTAACCACAAACCAATCTTTCGATTGCAGGTTCTAGCCCACCTGCAATTAGAGAGGGCTCTCTCTTAATGTTTTAACTTTGTTGATGATTATTTTAGGCTAGTTGTCGGGTTCAGGGGTTTTGATTTTTTGTTTGGATGGAAGATGTATGCCAGGTAGAAAATTTCAAGCAGAGAGGCAAGTTAAAGTGTGATAAGTTTCAAACCATTGGGCATGGAGTCATGGTTTAAGGCTTTCTATTGCGTTTTCTTGGTCACAAGAGGATTGTGGAGCGGGATAGCCACACATGAGACAATTATCAATTTGCTGAAATGATGGAATGATGGTCAGGGATGAAAGGAAATTAAGAATCTTTCATCAAAACTAACAGGGAGGAGAGGTGAATGAATGGTTGTCTAGGAGCAGTTAAGAATTCCTAAACTATCATTCATATGTGAAAGAAACAGTGTAAACAAGATCATTTAAGTATGAATGTTCATAACTATTCCTGATGAAAACATGAAAAATTGAAGAAATTGAGCCTAAGGTGCAACTAAGAAAATTCTAAACTATTCTTCTTTTCTGCAATTTAGATGGCGGAATGATGATAAAACAAACATGGAAAAACTAACAGAGTTAAGAAGCACTTATTGAACCATGTAGAGGCACAGGAATTCCACAGTCACTCCTCGGCCAATTTAAACACAGCAAACAGTCTAAGAATCCATGCTTTCAACAGTCTTTGATTATAGAAAGCATCACAGTTACAATGCGAGTCTCTGCTTGAGAGAAAAATCAAAATAACAAAGATCAAGATACTGATCAACCAACCAACCCCTACTCCATTTTTCAGGGTGGTATATATAAGCAAAATATATAAAGTCATTTATTACAACCGACCTAAACAGGTCTGCAGGAAAAAGCTTTTTCCTAAAACCTAATTGTTGCTGGAATTAAATGCAAGTAAGTCCTTTGGGTTGTGCCAGAGGCAGCTGAATCAAGTTGAGTTGATGAGGTGTCCTGTGTGACTTGGTGCAGTGGTTCTGTCATAACTGTGCATTGTGTTCTGGTCCACTGATCTCCTGCGAGTTTAATGTGCAGTCATTTGTGCTGGTGAGCCTTCAATGCGTCTTCAATTTCTTCTTGACTTTCAAGGCTTTCGTTTTAATGTTTGATTTGCCTCGAGCCCTGAGAAAATCTCCTCTGATACACTTTGCCGCTACATTGATGGTCTTCGCCACCTCTTGATACTCTTTGACATGCTTTTTGTCTGCATATTTGATATGATTCTCTTTAATCTTTATTCCTAGTCTCTCTCTGTCTTCAAATACGTTAAATTTGGCAAAATCGGGATTTTTCGGACCTTTTCAGTGCAAAAAGGGCGAAGGAATCAAAAGATTCCCCAAAACTGCCTTTGTTTCTCATTTCGGAGCTCTGAAGCTCGACTTTCGCGCTTGCGCAAATTTTCTGTTTTGTTGCTGTTGATGTCAGCATGATGTCAGCTGTACGGCAGATGATGTCAACATGCTGACGTCAGCAGTGGGGTCCTCTGGTACGGATATGACATCAGCATGCTGATTTCATCAAGGTGACGTGCCAGTATGGTGGGGTTATGTGGTAGTGACAGGTGGCAGGGTGGCGTGGGCCGGGCGCAGGCAGTGTGAGGTGACGTGGCAGGGTGACGCGGCACTCCTGTTACGTGAGGGGAGGGCGATTTTGGCATATGCACCGGACTGCCTTTGGTACGGAGGTGGTTTCTATTAGGAGCGGCCCAATGCAATGGGAGGTCGCCACCTATCCCAGTGTACGACAGTAAAACCGTCGGACATCGGGTGGTAACCTACCACCACAATAGGGTGCCCGATATGAAAAAGGGTCGTCGGATCTGGGGGGGGCGATCCGACAGTGAACAAGAAAGGGAGATGCGCGGAGTTTAATAAAAGAGTGTGAGTGTTAAAGGTTTAATTTTTAACAGCGCAGTGGGTTTGAACTTTAGGAAATGGGTCACATGTGTTTGGCGCGTTGGAAATTTACTAAACAAACATTAATAATTTCCAAAGAAAAATGCGCGGGGGGGAATTTTTGCATTTGGAAAGGGTTCTTTGTGTTTTGGAAGGGGTCCAAACACTAGGGAAGGGGAATTATGCAGAGATGAGGGTTGTTACTAAGGTCCACGCGACTTAGTAATTCCCAAAGAAATACTTATGGTTATATTTCAACCAGGGGGAGGGGATATTTACATAAGGGGATTATTTACATAATTTTAGTAGGGGGATGGGGAAAATCTAGGGAGTTAAATAATAATGTTAGTTGTTAATATGGAAATGACAAGAAAGCGCCAAGTTTTAGAGATCTTAGGCTTCAAAGGGGAGATAGAACCTTATAGAGAAAATATGGACCCTCCTTGAGTGAAGCAGATCTTCACCAAGTTTAATGACATGGAAAATGATGAAACTAAGAGATATCAAGTAGATCTTGACCTCTTTTGGGGGAAATTAGTCAATGATTTGGGGAAGGGGGAGAAAGGGAAGTTAGTTATGCCTGATTTGAGCTCCTCCACATGAAACTGCCTGATGACTGTGACCTGAGTAGAGATGATACTTTGAAAACACAGGATTGATCAGAAATCAAGATTCTGCAACCTCACAAACTACTTACCCAACCTACTTACCTAACATTTTTTCTTCTTTTGGTTTGGGTGCACTTAGACTTGCAGACCCAGCATTTCAATTTTTTCTTTTTATGCCTTCCTATCTACAAACTACCCTTATTTCTTCTAAGGGCCCAAATTAAGCAGTTAGGCTCCTTTGATTCTCTACCTATCTAAGAATCTGCCAAGATTAAGCTGTTTGGACATATTTTCATTCTCTATATTCTAAAACAGGAAATTGAAAGCTAGGGAGACCAAGATTAGGCTGTTTGGACCTCCCTTTAGTTGAAAATTCTACAAAACTGGAATGAGAATGCAGTAGATGAACTTTGAGTAGCATTCTTTCCTTGGTGATTGTTTAGAAAATATGGAGCATTGCAGCATGCAAAGTACAACATATTTGGCCTGTAAAAATGTCAATCATGAAATATGAGTAACCTCCTGTAGCAAGAGGCTAACAGTGGCTCCACTTGGGGCTGGATTTTCCTTGTGAGAAGCCAAGAACAACAAGTCAGATTGCCTTGATTCTTCTGTGATTGTTGTACTTTGAAACTTCTTAGTGCTGACTATTGGATTGATTTGAACTTTTGGACTGCTCACATCACTTCCCATTAACTGATTTGCTGGTAAATTGTAAAGCACTTCCTGCTTTCTTCTGCATGCTTTAGCATCATGGACTATTACAAAAATAAAATCGAAGTGCTGATATATACAAACATTTTATGTATAGAAAATAACACCACCTGTTTCTTTCAATAAAAAGGATCCTGGTAGTGCTTTAGCATTCGGCCATTGACAGGGCCTTCTTCAGCTGTGCTTCCATCTAGAGATCTGAGAAAATATGTATTATTGCCTTGCACAGCGCTGATAATGTATGGGCCTTTCCAAAGAAAATCGAATTTTGCATGTTTACCCTTGTCCTCTCTTCGTGAATCCCATCTTAGAATTTTGCTGCCAACCCATAAATCCTCTGCTTTAGCTTTCTTATCAAACATCCTTTTGAGTTTTTCTTGCAGCATTTGAGCTCTATCATAGACTTGCTCTCTGGTTTGCTGAAGATGAATGGTTTGATTAATTCTTCTCTGCATGTCATTTGGTTCAGCTTGAATCTCCTACAACAGTTTAATAGTAGGAATGCCCAAAGATGAAGGAAATTTGGCTTCCATGCCATATACTAACTCATAAGGGCTCATCCTAATGGATTTCTTAGTGGAAAGTCTGTCTGCCCACAAAGCATTTGTGGGCTTCCTATGCCAATTCTTTTTATTTTCCTCTAGCAATTCCTTTATGATATTGATGAGGCTTTTGTTGGATGATTCAGCCAAGCCATTACCTGGAGGGTAATAAGTTGTGGAGTGGCCCAAGGTAATGTGGTATTTATGGCAGAAGTTGATCATCTTTATGGATTTGAAGGCAACAACATTTTCAGTGATGATTTTCTCAGGGGAGCCAAATCTGGAAAGGATATTGCTCTCAAGGAATTGGATAATGGTGGAATCATTGGCTTGTCTACATGGAATGGCTTCAATCCAATTAGTGAAATAATCGGTGGTTGTTAAAATCCACTTGTGCTGGCCTGAGGAAGAGGGATGAATTTCTCCAATGAAATCGAGACCCCATTGTTGAAAAGGCTTTTCGGTTGAAATGGGCTTGAGGGGAAAAGGTAGTAGTTTTATTTTTCCTTCAAAGATTTGGCATTTGTGACATGACACAACAAACTTCTTGATATCTGCAAAAAGAGAGGGCCAATAATAACCAGCCCTTAAAATCTTGTCAGCAGTGGACTTCCAATATAAGTGTCCTCCACAGTCCCCTGCATGGAATTCTTTCATGATGCTGTTAGTTTCATTCATAGTTAAACAATTAAGCAAAATACCTTCATGATTTTTCCAAAACAAAGCACCATCTATGACACAAAAATTTGAGGATTTCATCCTTAAAAATATTTTCTTGGTTCTAGACAATCCTGGGGGAGCAAACAGGTTTAACAATACAAAGCAAATATCAGCATACCATGAGGATTGCAAAAAGGTTTCACTGATCTATGGAGTCGCCAGCTCCGATTCATTGTCCAGTTTATTAATGTCTAAGGCTTGCAAGTTTGTTTCGGACATTAGTTTGGCTAAGCCTAGTCCTTTTATCAGCTTGGTAGGTTTTATTTCAATGTCGTATTCAAGGATGCTGGCAATCCACTTGCCTCTTTTTCCTTCTAGCCCCTCTTGACTTAATATATCCTTTACAACAGAGTTTGGGACGTAGGCAGTCACATGGGAGTATAAGATGTAAATTCTAAAGTCTTTGATGGACTTAACCAAGGCATAAGCCTGCTTTTCCATAATCTGATATTTCAAGGGTGCATATCTTAAAGCTCGGCTGAAGAAAGCAATTGGCTTTTCATTACCTTGATCATCGTTTTCTAAAAGTACAGCGGCTATGGTGTGCTCAGATGCAAAAGAAAAAATGATAAAATCTTTGTCGAATTGTGGACTAGTGAGGATAGGCATTTGAGTCAAGGCAGTTTTGATGCTCTCGAAGGCTTGCTTGGTATCAAGAGACCATTTTACCTTGGCATCCTTCTTCAACATGTTGCTCAATAGCCTTATTAGCTTAGCTAGGTTTGGGATAAATCTCCTTAGGAAATTGATCTTTCCAAGGAATGCTTGCAGTTCTTTTATGTTTCTTGGATAGGGGATTTGGAGGATAGTTTGAATTCTTTCAGGATCAATTCTAATCCCATCTTTTGATATGATATGCCCTAGAAGCTTGCCTTCCTCAAGGGAAAACAGGAATTTCTTGGGATTCAAGGAAATGCCATATTTCCTGCATGTCATGAAAATTTTCCTTAAGTGCTTAAGGTGCTCTTGGTCAAATTTAGAGAATGGGGTCAGATCATCAAGGTAAACTACAAGGAAATCATGTATCTCCTTGGAAAATGCAATATCCATTTCCCTTTGAAAGGTAGCACCAGCGTTTTTCAGCCCAAAAGGAATTTTAGCGTACTTAAATGTTCCCCATGGTGTGGTAAAGGTTGTGTTGTCCTGGTCATCCAGGTGAACAAGTATCTGATTAAATCCTGAAAATCCATCTAGTAAAGAAATTCTAGAGGAACCCACTACTCTTTGTAAGATATGGTCCATTTTGGGCAAAGGGTAGTGGTCTTTTA
>APFE030857808.1:0-15467 GCA_000404065.3 Pinus taeda
GGCCAACCATATGATGCCACATGGCCCAGCTAGAAGCCGTCATGTGGTAGCCTAAGGGCCACCAAAAATCAAGCTAAGGTCTAAGCAACAATGAGTTGCGGTCGAACCCGTGACCTTCAAGCGACAAGTCTAAGCCTCTTGCCAGTGTGCCACATGATTATGTCTTAATAATTATGAGGTTCAAATTTTATTTAAATGTTAAATCCATGTCATTTAGAGGAAGGGGCCAGCCCATGAGGTCAGCCTTTGGCCATATGGCCACCCACAAGATTGTGTCGGAGCGGAGTGGGGGTTGGGCCAGTGGGGGCAGGCCATTCGCCTTAGTGTTGGGCACATGGCCCCCCACATGTCCAAAATTTCGGATTTAAAGCCTTACAACACATTTTATGTGTCCAACCATTTGACTCGGAATTAGGTGAAATTGGCGCTCGATTAGCGGAATTGGAGGCGAATTTGTAGGATGGTGCCAGATTTTGGGGAAATTGCGGTGCCATAAATTTTTCTATTTTTTACCAAATCAGGGGAAGAAAGAGGCTAGACAAGCATTTTAGAGCCATTGGGACAATTTTCAGAGCTATTTGAATATTGTAAAGTGATGTATTCACACTTTTGAACATAATAGAGAGGGTCAAGCCATTGGAAGTTGGACCAAAGAGACGTAGCCTAGGTAGGGTGAACTCCTTCATCATGTGTTGTTGTGATATTGTTTTGGTGATGTTCATGTCTGTTATATGTTGTTGTTCAGTCATTTGTTTATGTTAATTTGTACATGAAATTTACATAAACACATTCAAAAACTTAGGTTAAAACTTGCAATTAACCTCATGAATTCTTAGGCACTTTTACATATTCTGAAGAGGAATTTAGCACAACAAAACTAATTTTCCATTTAGGTCAAGTTTGGTATCAGAGCTCTTGGTTTTCTTTATGCAAGGAGGATTTAAATGTTTGTAAGTGAATGTCATGCTTACAAGATTGAAGCTCAAGAGAGGAGAATGACAATTGGTTGAAGATCCTGAAGTTGGGTCAAGGGGAAGGAGTGCAAGATTTCCACAATCTCCACCACCATTTCTACCTCAAATTGCAGTTGAAAATTCAGTGAGCATGTCACATGAATGAGAGCCTACAAATATGACAAAGGATGAGAAGCTTTTTATGAAGGATTTCTTTGACATGATAAATATGGTGAAAGTCCTCTATGAAGAGAGGAATACAAGACTACAGGGTGAAATCTCCAGTCCTCCAAAGGAGAAGGTTCTTTAGGAGGAGGAAGTAATGGAAATGGAGGTAAACCTCCACCCTCTCCACCATCATCTTCATCTTCATCTTCATATTCAAAATCATCTTCACCCTCTTCCACTAATACAACCCTTACTCATACTCATCAACATACCTCAAAGGAATTGGTAAAACACCCCTATGAAAACTTGATGTTAAATTTGAACTGCCCATGTATAATGGTGAAGTGAATGCAGAGAAGCTTGACAATTAGGTTCATCAGTTGGAGGTCTATTGTAGAATTCAAAACCTTCAAGGTGATGACATAAAGATTCAACTAGCTTCCTTGAGGCTTGAGGGTGCAACACTAGTGTGGTGGGAAGCCAAGATACAACAAGAGATTAAAAAGCATGGTAAGATCTCAATATTTTGGTCTGATTTCATTGCTACAATTAAAAGACACTTTTACCCTCTAGCATATATGTAGAAAGACATCAGGAATTGGAAGAATTTTAGACAACTTAAAGATCAAAATGTGTAAGATTACACTCAAGAATTTAGAAGGTCTTTAATGTTAGGTGTAGATTTGCAATCACAAGACCCATTGTTGAAGTATATAGGGGGTTTACACAATTACTTTAGGTATCCCATCCTTATGTTTAATCCCAATAATCTAGATGAGGTTTGTGTGCAAGCCACTCATCTTGAGACAAGAGGGAAAAATAATCAAGAAGAGGGTAGTAAAAATCCATTTAAGGGTAGAGGAAAAGAAAAGGGTTTCAAAGGGAAAGGAAAGAAAAATGCATCTATAGATAAAATAAGATGCAAGCATTGTTCCAAAGAGGGTCACAATGAAGCTCATTGTTGGAAGCTTCATCATGTCAAGATGAAACCAAAGAAATTCAACAACAAGGGAAAACAAAAGACAATTGCAACCACTCATCAGGATTTGGGATCCGATTCGGGTGATGAAACTAAAATTACAACCATGAGTATGAAAGGAAAAGAATCCATTGCTAGCACTAGTACTTCAAATTTACACAATGAAATCCAAATTAAAAGAAATGGATATAACATTTTCACATAAAGGTAATCTCAAAGCATAGAAAAATTGATACTCTTTTTGATAGTGGTTCTCAAGCCAATCTCATCTCTGAAAACACTGTCAAAAGTTTAAACTTGGAAACCATTCCACATCATAAGCCATATCCATTAGGATGGGTGTGTGACAATGCACAATTGCAAGTAACTAAAAAGTGTAGACTGAAATTCACCATTACTGCAAATTTCATAGATGAAGTGGAACTTGATGTTGTGGCATTAGACATACGTGGTATAGTTTTGGGGAGCCCATATCTCTATGACATAAAAACTATCTTCCATAGACATGAAAACAAATACCATTTTTTCAAGTATGGGGTAGAATACATTGTAAGAGCCCATAGAAACAAACAAAATCTTTCACTTGTTAATGCAGGGCATATGAAAAAACTAGTGAATTCTAGCAAGAATTGTATGCTTCTAATGATAAAACCCAAAAATGATATTGATAATGAAGTTTTTCAAGGTTGTGACTCAATATTGAAATCCGAATTGGTTGATGTTGTTAACAAATATGATGATATGTTTGAGGAACCAAAAGGATTGCCTCCCAAGAGAGGAATCCAACATGAGATACAACTGCAGCAATATAGTCCTCTTCCTAACATTGGCATGTACAAGATTTAAGTGATGCAAAGTGCATAAATTAAAAAGAAAATTCAAGAGTTGTTGGATAAAGGGATCATCAGGCCAAGTTCTTTGCCATGTGGGTCACCTATTGTTTTGGTGCCAAAGAAGGATGGAACATGGGGCATGTGTGTGGACTTCTGTGCATTGAAAAATATTACGGTAAATAATGATTTACTTGATCAATTGAAAGATGAAAAGTATTTTACTATGTTTGACTTAACGAGTGGCTACCATCATATTAGAATTTCTGAAGGAGACATTTGGAAGACAACGTTCAAGACAAAACAAGGTTTGTTTGAATGGCCAATTATGCCTTTTGGTTTTTGTAATGCTCCTGCTACCTTCATGTGTGTGATGAATGATGTGTTGAGGCCATTTCTTGATGATTTGTTTATAGTCTACATAGATGAGATATTAATTTTTAGTGAATCTCGTGATGAACATGACATGCATGTGAGAAAAGTACCTGATGTCTTAAAGAAAGAACAATTGTATTTAAAGATGTCAAAGTGTGAGTTTGGAAAAACATCTTTAGTTTACCTGGGTCATATTGTTGAAGGAGGTGATTTGAAAATAGATCCCTCCAAGGTTGATGTCATTTTGAATTGGCCAAGGCCCAAGACAGTTACTAAAGTAAGAATTTTTTTGGGAGCAGCCCAATATTGGAGAAAATTCATTGCTAACTTTTCTTCTATAACAGCTCCTTTGCATGCATTGACTAGTGTGAAAAAAGGTGTTTTCAGTAGGGATGAAAATAACAAATATCCTTTGATTCATTGAAGGAAAAGATCATTCCATACCCAAAACTTGCAATTCTGGACTTGAGATAGTTATTTGAGATCCAGACTGATGCTAGTGACTATGCCATGGGTGTAGTCCTCATGCAACATGGTAAGCCTATATATTTTCACCAGAAGCTTTCAATGGTGCAGTGATTAATTATCCTACATATGACAAGGAATTGTATGCATTAGTTCAAAGTGTGAAAAAAGTGGAAACACTACTTAATGGGTAAGGAAATAATCATTCGCACTGATCATCAGCCATTGCAATACTTGCAATCTCAATCTAAGTTGCAACAATCAAGGCACTTCCGATGAATAAGTTTTCTTCAAAAGTTCCACTTGGTAATAAGGTATAAGAAAGGTGTCTACAATAAAGTGTTTGATATGATTTCTAGGCCTATTATTAGTGCGGTTACTTTACTCAAGCATAGTTATGTTTTACATGAAAGTTATATTGAGTAGTATGCATTAGAAAATGACTTTCAGGATGTTTATGCAACCTTGAGACAAGGTAACCAAGTAGAGGAATTGGATTATCATTTGCATGATAACTTGTTGTACCATCTTACTAAGATTTGTATTCCACAGGGAGAAAGAGTCAACATCATAAGAGAGGCACATACTGCTCTTATAGTTGGTCATTTCGGTGTAAGTAAGACGGTGTCACATCTTCAGAAGTATTGTTATTGGCATCATATGCTTGAAAGTGTGTCACACTTTATTAAAGGATGTTCATTATGTGTAGTCAGTAAGCCCAGTAATAGGAAGTTAGGATTGTACACACCACTTCTAGTACCTTCATGACCATGGGAGAGTGTTTCTACGGATTTTGTAGGAGGTCTTCCATTGTCAAAAAGAAGTCATGATTATTTGTATGTAGTTGTGGATAGGTTTAGAAAAATGTGTATTTTGATACCATGTAAAAAGAAAATTAGAGCTGAAAACACTGCTCAGTTATTCTTTCAGAATGTATGGGTTCATTTTGAATTGCCCACATCCATTGTTAGTCATCGATATTCTCGCTTTGTTGGGAATTTTTTGTCGAGCTTGTGGGCATTCTTGGACACCAAATTGAAAAAGAGTACAAAATTTCATCCACAAACAAATGGTCAAACCAAGGTGGTGAACATGATAGTGATACATCTTCTTTGTAGGTATCACAGCAAGCATCCTAAGTCGTGGCATGAAAATTTGCACTACATTCAGCATGCTTACAACCAGGCCAAGCACTCTTCAACTAAAACATCACCATTTGAAGCATGTTTGGGATACTTGCCTAAGTCACCTTTGGATTTAATTTTTGGAAAGGATGTTGCTATTGATGGTCATAGTGACATAGACAAGGAAAGAATATTCATTATCCAATTAGTATGCCAAAGAGTTCAAGAATAGTTGGAAAAGAGCCAAGGAAAGTACAAGTCAAGGCATGACAAGCATAGGGTAGATCACAAGTTCCAATTTGGTGATGAAGTTTGGCTTCACATTGGCAAAGAGAGGCTCCAACGAGAAGGTAAAAAGTTGAAACCAATTAGATATGGTCCATTCAGAATTCTGTAAAATATTGGTGGCAATGCCTTCACGTTTTTTTTCCTTCATATATGCAAATTTATGTTGTTAATGTGGAAAATTTAAGGTTGTATCAGCCTCCTTTGATTGAAGATCAAGGAGAGAATGATCAAATTACTTCCATTGGAGATTTCTCTCCTGAATACCTTGATGAAATACAACAAGACACCATTCTTGACAGAAGAAAAAGGTCTTCAAAACAAGTGAGTGTGGACTACCTTCGAGTGGGGCTCAAAGGAACAAATCCTTTCAAGGCCAAATGGATCGAGATTGGAAAAGTGAGGGAACTATACCCTCACCTTTTGGAAAAATACAAGTGAAAAGTGAGGGAACTATACCCTCACCTTTTGGAAAAATACAAGTGATCTTTTGGGGTCTAAAAGGCTTCTAGTGGGGAGGAATGATTAGGTGCTAAAAATTTTGATGAAAATTCAAATTTGTCAGAATTGTGTGGAACATGAATGACATCGTAGTTCTCATCATCCTAAATCCATCGTAACTCGTTTCACGTGAAACAAACTCTATATGCTCCTATAAACATGTTTTGTTCGTTTTCCTAAACAGGCGAATTTTAAAAACAAAATGTAGATAGCCCTGTAAGAAGTCCATATTGCTAGTGTGACGATGGTTGGACATTCCTACTTAGCTAGGTGACTTTGCATATAACTAATTTGACCTACGCTGAATGGTGTGCTGCCACGTGGCAAGTGCTTAGGTGGATTTGTGGACGAATTTTATTGGATGGTTGGTGGCCAACCACAGGCTGCCACATGGCCTAACCAAGGGTTGCCACCAAAAATTGGGCCAAGGTCCAAGAAGCAGCGAGCGAGGATCGAACCTGCGACCTCCAAGAGATAAGTCTAAGCCTCCTGCCAATACGCCGTATGATTATTTATTAGTAACTATGGTGTTCAAATTTTATTTAAATGTTAATTTCGTGCCATTAGGAGGAAGGGGACGACCCTTGGCCATATCACCACACATAGGACGACAGCAGAGCAGAGTGGGGACTCGACTGGTGGGGGTGGATCGTTGGCCTTAGCCCCAGGCACATGGCCCTTGACATGTTCAAAATTTTCAGATTTAAGACCTTATAGGACATTTAATGCGTCCCACAATTTCACCCAAAATTAAGAAAAATCGGCACTTATTTAGAGGAATTGGAGGCGAATTTGTAGGATAGTGCCAGATTTTGGGAAAATTGTGGTGCGATTAGCAAAATGGTTTGGGGACGCCATACCTTCATTAGTGTTTGACCAAATGAGGAGCAAAAAGAGGCTAGACATACATTTTTGGGCATTATGGAGCCATTGGAACAAGTTTCAGAGCTATCTGAGCATTGTAAACTGATGTATTCACACTTTTGAGCATAATAGAGAGGACTAGGCCATTGGAAGTTGGACCAAAGAGATGTAGCCTAGGCAAGGTGAAATCCTTCATCATGTGTTGTTATGATAATGTTTTGGTGATTTTCATATCTGTTATATGTTGTTTTTCAGTCATTTGTTTATGTTAATTTGTACATGAAATTTACATAAAAACACTCAAAAAATCAAGTTAAAACTTGAAATTAACCTCGTGAATCCTTGAGCACTTTTACATATTCTAAAGAGGAATTTAGCACAACAAAACTAATTTTCCATTCATTTCAGGTATTGACAATAAAATCACTAAAAATTTACATATCAAACCCTAAAATAGAGACCCAAATTAAACACTAAAAAATTGAGCCACTATAGCCCATAGAAGACATCCACTGCCGCCATAGTCATTTTAATTCAACACTGGGAGTCATGTATTGTTAATTTTAGGTATGCTCTAGTCTTAGAGCAATTTATTTCAATTTTTCCAATTCGCTCAATATCTTTTCCAGACTAGGAATTACATCGGCATAATAGTAAATTGTAGATATAACATAAACATAAATTGCAAAAGACAAGCCAAGACAGGAGGACATAAGATGAGGCTCTAGCCAGGGACAAACCCCAATGTGGGGAAACCCTTGATCAATTCTTCTTATATGTTCTTCAATAGTTCAACGAAAAGAAAGAGATAGTACATATACCTTAGAATTCAACATATTGACTTATCTAAATAAGAGCATAGATCTTCTCTAAGAAGATATCATATGAGGTAGTTGATCTGAGTTGAGTAGAAGGCATACTACTTCCACTGATCCAAGGTGATGCCATCACCATGTTGCACCTCATTGTGCTGCACTCAATCATCATGTTGCACCTAACACTGTGATGCACCCAATCACTAAGATGCACCCAATGCTGCACCCATCATGTTGCATCCAATATGTTGCAACCATCAGCCATTTTCACTTACCAGTCTTAGCTTCTCTCCATCATCATGCTGCACACATCATACTGTTGCACCATATCATCATGCTTCTTATCCTTGTGCTGCATCTTGATACACTTATGCTACACACCCTTGATTTCCATTAGCAGCCCCTTGCTATGTTTTTATGGCCTGCGGCTTAGCACATAGAAATCCTTGTAGCAAACATATCCCAGGTAGTGTCCAATCATCATTAACGCAACAATGCTTAGCCTTGCTACAATGCTGCAATTCTAGGACTAGTTAGGGTGTTATTCATAGTCCCTAACAACCCATCAAAACTGGCCCAAAATTTCTCCTAATGACTGCGGGTGTCCTCCAATGAGATGTTGCCCTCCATGTTGCCCCTTTGAGGTAGTTTCAAGCACAACGCTTTTACATATCTCCCTAACACAACAGCAAAATCCAAACAATTCCCAAACAACAATGTTGTCTTCTCATAAACTCTTCCTATCTAACATCACATGCCAACACTTGATACACATTCATTCCTTGTGCTGTCATAGGGCTCCTTCTACTACAGCTAGGGTCTATGGCTAGGGCTCCTTTAAGGCCTCCTCATGACACTGGATCTTGTTGCATATAGAAGCTCCTCTAAACAGTGGAGAGATCTCCCTTTGTTATGGCTAAGGGCATCACTCTTTGATGTGTCTAAGGGTTGTCTCAACCCTTCCAAAACAGTGTATAGGATTAGGGCATGACTGTGTTTAGCTAGGGCATGAGAAGACCTATAGCTAGGGCATAATAGGACTATATTAGGGTCAGTTGTTAGGCCTTCTTCACCATGCTAGATCTCACTGATTGGACTGCGGCTAGGCTTCATGAACTGCGGCTAAATCTCCTTGTTTGGACTATAGTTAGACCTCATTCTTTAGGACTATGGCTAGGGTAGTATTAGACCTTTTCTTGACTCCGTTCAGACTGTTGCTATGGCTTCTTGTTTAGTCTCCTTTTCTCTTGTGTTTAGGGCTTCATCCTCTTAGATTTATCTTGCCACTAAAACCCAAAACAAGTGGAGAAAAATCAAGAGTGAAGTGTGTGTCTAAATGACTATCAAGCCAACTCCTTTATACTAAAAAGTTGAGCACAAGTGGAGGCTATCTGTTTGCTGGCTGACCTTGACGAATTGTCCCATCACACAAATAAATTCATATCTCCATGAATACTAATTGGAATCGAATGATCTTTAGACCTATCCTACACCTCTCGAGGAAAGGAACCCAAGAAAAATATTAGTTGCCATAAATAAGATGACCCACATGGATTTTGGCCCTAGTTGTCAATTTTAACATGTATAAAATATGAGCATTGAACATGTTGGATTTCCCATTTTCTTCAGAAAAAATGAATTATCTGAATCATTTTCAGCCTACTTCCCATGGATGTGGAAATATGTATTGATATTTTCTTACCATTTCCAAATTCCCCTTTTGATATGAAAATCTATGCTTTCTTCTGCAACATCAAGCGGCTCGCGTCTCTTTAGTGATTGCTGGATTGAATAAGGAAACACATGTTGTCCCTAATGATGACAAATTCAATGGTATTAACAATGGTCTCGGTACAGTAGTCCAACAACCTCTAATTGTAGAAGACATTGAGAGAATCACCAATGCAGTCCATCCATCCCATCAAAGGAAACATTTGTGTGTCTGATCTGAAAATGGGGCACTAAAGGCTTCTTGTGAGATTACAATAACCTCTCCCACTTCCAAAGCTTAATTATTCCCAAGACAACTATGATTAACCAATGCGGAACTAATAATGTTCTTGACAATAAGGTGTATGCTTATGTTTATTTTAACTAATTATATTCTTTAAAATCTATTGTTTGTGCTGATATGTAAATACATGTAACAGTGCAACAGTGCAGCAAATAACAAACACATGGACAACAATATTAATTTGGAGTTCACCCAAAACTCTTGGGCTACGTCTCCTTGAGCTCTAGTCAACTCGACTAGGCTCTCTGAGATTATGGCATCAGTTCTTTTACAAGATCCACACTCAACTTCACTATTTTTCACAGAAACAATGGGCTTAGAATACCATCTCTTCACTGACTCTGAAGCTCTCAGCTTTCTAGCTCTACACTCTCTCTCTGGCTCTCGGATCTTGACTCTGGCTCTAGCTCTTGGCTCTGGCTCTGGCTCTCGGCTCTAGCTTCTCTGAGCTCTCTCTCTCAGCCTTTTTATCCATCAATGGTTCGCTAGATCTCCCAGCGACCTTTAGCAACCTTCTAGCGACCTTTTGCAGCTTTTCTGCCAATCATTCATGCTCTCTAGCTTTTCGCTCTCTCTCTCAGCTAACAACTCTCCTTCAGCGACCTCCCTTGCTCGCCATCTAGGCTTTCTACTCCTTTGAGGCATTTTTCTTGGCTCTATGGCTTCCCCAACCATTTCTTTGCATGTACTCATCCCTCTGTGGCTCTATGGCTTCTCTGCTCCTTGTCTGTTCAAATCCCCTCTGAGCGTTAAACAATCATTGTCAAACACCTTCAGGCATGGTGGCCACCTGTTTTTAACGGAAAGGACCACTGGCATGGTTAAAATCCCTAGGAACACGTTTCCCTGTTTACATAGAGAAATACACTAAAAACACGCAAAAACTCTTTCTATTGGACTTAAAAAATCATTGAATCCGCCCTATAATCCTTTCGGATCTACCTTTGTTTGCTATCACAAGCCCACCATTGATCTGGGTGATCTCTGATCCAATGGTTGATATTCATTCCGGGTGGCTTATGCGCACGGAGATTACTCGCCCAAAAAGGCGATTTTCTCTCTCCAACGCCAAGCCACGTCTCAGCCAGTGTATCGGATCGAGCGAAGCCCGTCCAATACCACTTACTACCTGAGGCCCACCCGAAATCCCGCTCATTACGGAACTCAAATAATATAAAGCTACATTTCTAATCCTTTCGGGTCTGTTTTATCGCTCTAGATGTATTTCCTTTGTATTTCATTTATTTAACGAAAATGCGAAAATACATAGGAAAACCCTTTTTATCGGAACTCAAAATATATATACTCGCATCCATAAGCCCTTTCGGGTCTGGCTTAAGTCGCATATCGCATCTCATAGCATAATGGCCAAAACCCCAAATACAAAAGAATATATAGAAAATCTGAAAATACGAATCTCAAAATTTATGTAATCAGGTCCATAATCCCTATCAAGTCTGGGTCCTGATCACTAATCACAATCGCAACAGCCCGAGGGTCTACCCTTTGGGTATGTCAAACCACTGATATCGATATCAGTGATCGTATGTCGTGTTAGCCTGGGGGTCCTTCCCTTTTGGGTGTGCCGGTCGTTGATCCACTGATTGACCGATCACAATCGCTCCATCGCATAGCCTGGGCTCCCGATATCGCATGCGAGCCTATCTCTGATGTGATAAGTCGGAGATCAGTAATCGAGGGCTTCTTCCACCTCCACTTTAAGTCCTTCCCTTTGGCTATTGTGATGTGATTTCCTTTATAAGGCCTTTTATGCCATTTTTAGGAGAAATGCCTCATTTTTCAAAGGACAAAGGAAATCTTCTTTCTGTGATAACTTCTGCATCCGAAGTCCATTTTAGCCCATTCAAATTGTAGTAGATTCAAGATGAAAATATTTACGCAATGGGACTATTTCCAGGAGCATCCTTGGACTTTCATTTTCCTCTATGAGGAGCACTTTAGAGTTAGAAGTCTATCCAAGATCCATTTTGGATCACACCTTCCCACTAAAAGAACTTTTGGTCTCCAAAAGACTAATATACTAATATGAATAGTAAATGAGTGTAACAACACCCTCTTTTTTCAGCCTCCACATGCTTTCCTTGCATAGTGCCTCTGAACCAAAGCCTCTTACCACTTTCCTTCTTAGATGTGTTGGTCCTCTTGGGAAGAACTACCTTCCTCCTTGCCTTCCTGCAGAACTCCTGCTGAGATGGTCACAGAAGGCAGTTTGAACTTTTCTGTCTTGATCATTGATCTAAGGTGGCTCAAACAAATGTGAAGTACATCTGCTTCATAAAAACTTTCATTTGTACTTGTTTGAAAAGCTGTTAACAACAACTATTAACAACAATAGAAACATAAACAACAATTGGATGGACTAAACTCCTGCTTCACAAAAGAAACAGATTTCACATCTTGTGAACACCTTCATGTCTTACATCTACATACAAATGATGGACTAGATAACAAGCCCACAAAACATGCCTTTAAAACAAATGACCCTTCAATTCAAGCATTTAGAAAAAGACCATTAGGACTCGTTTAAGAAAAGATGAAACACTTCATCATTGTCTCCATCTTGGAGACCAAATCAACTTTTCTATATCAATATTACATGCATGTTTAAAGCAATCAGCCCTTGAAGTTAATTGCACATACATGTTCAAATACATGGAAAACATCAACATCCCTGTGTTCATGCATCTCATGCTCATGCATGCATTTCATCCTTCAACTTTCACTTAAGCACACTGTACTTTCAAAGCTGAAATGAAATATAATGTTGTAGCAACAAAGTAAGCCTTGTACTCAACTTATCCAATCACCTTATTGGTAGAAACCTGCTACTTGCATTCCATTAACAATCAAATGAAAATAGATGCATCAATAGACATGCAATCTTAATTGGATAAGAACTCTATCCATTTCTTACCAATCCATTTCAAAGGTCCTTCCTTTGTTTGCACATCAACATCAACATGTGAATCATCCTAACACACATCATTCATGGAATCTTCCTTTCCATTTCTGCCATTTTCTCTTTCCACCTTCTTCAGCTTTTGTGGAAGAATTGCTGGATTCAGAGTCCAACACCTTTCAGCAAGATGTCCTTGCTTATGGAGATAAGTGCAACACATGTGCATCCTCTTGACATCATGATTTGCCTTGTCCAATGGACCTTTGGCTTCTTGCTTCTTTTTCTTCAAAATTTTCCTGTATTCTGGCCATTCTATTCCAACATCTACAAACATGATGGTTATCCAAACCACAAAAGGAACATGCAATTCTCTTCCCATATCTATGTGGAAATTTATCATGCTTTGCAAAATCAAAAGGAAGATGATTAGAACCAGATTTATACCTTTCTCTTTCACCTTTATTTCCTTCATGAGGAGGTGAAGCAGATGAAGAAGTGGCTCCCTTTACAATGCCATCAATTTCTTCAAGGTTGTCAGAGTTTTCACAACTCCCTGGTTCAAGTGTGTGCTTCTGAACACCTGCATCTTGCAATTGATGTTTCAAGCCATTGTATTCCTCCTAAATACAATCTTCACACTCTTGAGGTAGAAGACCTGCAATGCAATTCCTTCTTGGAGCTGTTTCAATGGCCTTCGTGGCAACTTTGGAACTTTTTCCATAAGGCTCTCCATAGCCAAGACCCAAATACTTAGGCCTTTCCTCAACTATTATTGGCTCAACAATACCTTGTGCATGTTTACCCAATACCTTTCCTTCATAGCCATCTTGGACATTAGCTTGGAACCTATGCCTCTAGTATGTTTTTCAAAAGAACCAATATAAGCATTCTTAGAAGAATTTGAACAAACTGGAATGGTTTACCTCTTCTTCAAGTTGGTACTTGACCAAGGCATCTTTGGCAACAAAGAGCTATGACTCTAACTCATGCATTCTTTTCAGGTTCATATTTGCAATATGAAGTTGCCACTCCATTTCCTGCAATTTGTCAGAAAGCATATGCTTCTCTTCCTCCACATAATTCAACTACTCTCTAGGTATGCTACTCTTCCTTCCATCCTCATACATTTCCCTCACCTTGTCCATCATGATGAACAAGTCTTGCTTCATGTCTCCATCAAAGAATCTTGTGATGAAGGAGGAATTTGAGGATACACTTGTATAAGTTGTCATTATGCCAATGAACAAAATAACTTCAAACAAGACTAACAAAGAGCTTATCCAAGCAATCTTTTGCAACAAAACTCTCATGCCTCAAGGATTGTTGTGAGGTCCTTTGGGATAGAATAATGCCTTCAGCCCTTCTTCCTTCTTGTCCTTCCTGGACTGAGCTATCAATAGCTTTCCCTTCACCTCTGCAAACTCAAACAATAGTCAATCTGCAACAAGCATACAATCAATCAGACAATCAATCCTTGACTACCCAAACACCTTTCAGACAAGCAATATTTTGCTCTGTCAATCAAGCATTACGATCTGATACCACTTGCTCTGGTATAACCATCTTTGATATCACCTTCTTGAAGGTGGGGTTAATCAATCTCAAGCTCTGATACCACCTTATCTGACGATGGGGCACTAGAGGCTTCTTGTGAGATTACAAGAACCTCTCTCACTTCCAAATCTTAATTATTCCCAAGAAAACTATGATTAACCAATGTGGAACTAATAATGTGCTTAACAATAAGGTGTATGCTTATGTTTATTTTAATTGATTATATGCTTTAAAATCTGTTGTTTGTGTTGATATGTAAATACATGTAACAGTGCAACAGTGCAGCAAATAACAAACACATGGACAACAATATTAATTTAGAGTTCACCCAAAACTCTTGGGCTATGTCTCCTTGAGCTCTAGTCCACTTGACTAGGCTCTTTGGGATTATGGCATCAGTTCTTTTACAAGCTCCACACTCAAATCCACTGTTTTTCATAGAAACAATTGGCTTAGAACACCATCTCAGCCCTGGCTCTGAAGCTCTCGGCTTTCTGGCTCTCGGCTCTCGCTTTGGCTCTTGGCTCTGGCTCTTGGCTCTTGGCTCTGATTCTGGATCTTGGCTCTGGCTTGTCTGAGCTCTCTCTCTCGGCCTCTGCGTGCATCAATGGTTCGCTAGACCTCTCGGTGACCTTTAGCAACCTTCCAGCGACATTTTTCAGCTTTGCTGCCAGTCAATCGTGCTCTCTGGCTTTTCACTCTCTCTCTTAGCTAACAGGTCTCCTTCAGCGACCTCCCGTACTTGCCAACTGGGCTTTCTACTCCTTTGAGGCATTTTTCCTAGCTTTGTGGCTTCCCCAACTATTTCTCTGCATGTACTCATCCCTCTGTGGCTCTGCGGTTTCTCTGCTCCTTGTCCGTTCAAATCCCCTCTAAGCGTTAAACAATCATTGTCAAACGCCTTCAAGCATGGTGGCCACCTTCTTTTAAATGGAAAGGACCACTGGCATGGTTAAAATCCCCAGGAACATGTTTCCCTGTTTACACAGATAAATACACTAAAAACACGCAGAAACTCTTTCTATTGGACTTCAAAAATCATCAAATCCGCCCTATAATCCTTTTGGATACACCTTTGGTCGTTATCGCAAGCCCATCGTTGATCTGGGTGATCTCTGATCCAATGGTTGATATTCATTTCGGGTGGCTTATGCGTAAGGAGATTACCCGCCTGAAAAGATAGTTTTCTCTCTCTGGCGCCAAGCCACGTGTTGGCAAGTGTATGAGATCAGGCGGAGCCTGTCCAATACCACTTACCGCCTGAGGCCCACCCGAAATCCCGCTCATTATGGAATTCAAATAACATAAAGCCGCATGTCTAAACATTTCGGGTCCGTTTTATCACTCCCGGCATATTTCCTTTGTATTTTGTTTATTTAATGAAAATGTGAAAATACATAGAAAACCCCCTATTACCAAAACTCAAAATATATATATTCGCACCCATAAACCCTTTCGGGTCCGGCTTAAGTCGCATATCGCATCGCATAACGTAATGGCCAAAACCCCAAATACAAAGGAATATATAGAAAATCCGAAAATACGGATCTCAAAATTTATGCAATCGGGTCCATAATCCCTATCGGGTCCGGGTCCTAATCGCTAATCGCAATCACAATG